>JTDE01002726.1:44648-91853 GCA_014338405.1 Paragonimus skrjabini miyazakii | reverse complement strand
GTGCGCGTTTATCATCATATTCCCGTAGACCCTGAGGATATTCCGAAAACGGCAATCACAACCCCGTTTGGTCTCTTTGAGTTCTTCAGAATGCCATTTGGTTTACGTAACGCTGCTCAAACTTTTCAACGTTTTATGGACCGAGTTACCCGTGTATTTGATTTTGTTTATGATTATCTTGATGATGTGTTGATTGCTAGTCGAGATCATTGTGAGCATGAACAACACCTCCGCTCATTATTCGAACGTTTCATCCAATTTGGAATCAATATTAACCCCTCGAAGTGTTTTCTCGGTGTTGATTCACTAAAATCTTTAGAGCAAATAATCGATTCCAAGGGCATCCGACCGCTGGACACAAAAGTCAACGCGTTACCAGATTTCCCCCTTCCCGATTTAGTTAAAAATTTTCAACGTTTTATCTGTAAGATTAACTACTATCGTCGTTTCATACCACACTGTTCACATATTCTACAACCGTTGACTGACCTCCTATGTGGATCGAAGGAAGGCGTTGTTTTCACTACCCAAGCGCTGCATGCGTTTAAAACTGGTAAAATGCATTTAGCAAAATCATTGACTTGTCTCATTTTAATACCGACCATAACATTCGACTGTTTCTCCCATCCGATGCTTCAGCAAACGCAGCGGGAGTTCTCCAACAGCCTGTCAACAAGGAAATACAACCGCTCTCGTTTTTTCTCAAAGGCTGTCCCCTGAGAAAACTAATTATAGTACGTTTGGCAGAGAACTACTCGCGATATACCTGTCGATTCGGCATTTCCGGCATTTGTTAGAGAGTCGTGTTTTAACTGTTTTGAACGATCACAAACCACTTGTCTACGTGCTCAACTCCTTTCCGGACAAACATTCCCCCCGTGAAATCCGTCATCTTGATTTTCGCGCATAATCCACAACGGAGATCCGTTACACTCCAGGATCTGCCAACGTCATCACCCACGCCTTTTCCAGACTACATATTGATGCGGTTTCAACTTCCTCAGAGATAAGCCTAGAGAACCTGAAAGAAGCACAGCTGAACGACGAGGAGCTATCTCATCCAGAGACATTCTCATCTCTCCGGCTGTCCAAGGTTCCCCTTCCTCACTCTCATTCCACTATCCTGTGCGACGTATCTACTCCCAATCTGCAACCGCTTGTTCAAATAATTTGCTGTAGACCCCTGTTTGACTTCCTACACTCGCTTTCTTACCCCGGAGTACGCACCACTCTCAAGCTCATTTCTCAACGCTACGTGTGGCCTAGTATGAACCAGGATGTACGTATTTGAGCAAAATCCTGTTTGCACTGTCAGCGTAGCAAGATCCACTATCATGTTATCTCCCTGTAACGAATCCGCGTTTCTATCACATCGATTTGGATATTGTTCGTCCTCTACCTCCAACCGATGCAAAGACTTTTCTACTCACTTGTGCTGATCGTTTCACCCGTTGGCCGATGGCTATTCCCATATCAGACACTACTAGTGTTACAGTTGTCAAGACGTTTCTGCTCCACTTGGTTGCTAACTTCGGTGTACCATCAGTAGTTACTACCGATAGAGGCGCGCAGTTCCAATGCCAGCTCTTCCGTGATATAACGTGTATGTTTGGCTGCGAACACATCAAAACGACCGCATATCACCCCCCTTCGAATGGTCTAGTGAAACGTTTCCACCGACAACTGAAAGCGTCATTAATCGCCCAATCTTCAAAGCACAAATGGTCGGAGTGCATTCCACTTACCCCGTTAAGTATCAGATCAACCATCAAGAAAGATCTTGGAGTCACTGCGGCAGGATTAGTCTATGGATCAAGTCTACGACTACCCAGTGAATTGTTCCAAGATTCACACCACATAACTGATTCAATGAACTACGTGCAAGACATTCGGAGACATCTGGAAGACATTGGCCCAATCCCTACGCGGAAACATACATGGCCCAGTCGTATTTCCCGTGATTTACATACATGCAAACATGTGTTTGTCCGCTGTGATTCAGTGATTTGTTCACTGTGACCTCCATACCCTAGACCATTCAGAGTAATATCACGCGATGACAAGTACTCCACCATTGATCGAGCGGGGGAACATGATACCTTCAGCATTGACCGGCTTAAAGTGGCGTACGTGGACAGTGACTTTCTGCAGTCACCAAACAAATTAACACGTCAGTTTACAAAAATCCTCCTCTCCCTACTACTCAAGCAGTTCACGCAATTCCAGTTAGCAGACCTCCTAATAGCCAGTCACCGTTTACGGACACCAGCAAATCCACGCCACATTTAACCGCTCGCACAGGTAGACATATTAGTTTGCCTACTCGTTTTCGCTAAATCGCTTTAGTGTTGTTAATTTTGCCCTCTATCCAAGCATCAGCGCTTGCTTTAGATGCTCTAAGAGGGGAATATTGTAGAGTTTTCATTATTTTGTACTTTATTTTGTTAACATTGCGTAACTGCTGCACCAGACCACATTGTACATTTTTGTGTGACCAGAACAACACATTTTCGAATAAACTCTGTTACATGTGCTTATTCGTTCTTCTTACGACGCCAGCGGTTGGCATCCAGTTGAAAACACCCCACTTGTTGGACTAACATTCAGCTCGGTCACTTCGCATCCTCAGCTACACTTGGAGCAAATCCGAATACTTTCCAGCGTCATTAGGTATCTTGTGAACATTATCGATCTTTGGTGAATCTAGTCCCTGAATTCACTCGTTGGTTTTATATCGGGAATTATTGTAGTTCACACATCTGTTCCACTACAAGTGTGCCAAACCACACTCGAATTGTTGCAAACGGAACAAACACATGGAACAATAGGTGAGCCGTTGATAAGAAATTCGGGCATTCGCTACGTCCAATTAGTTACACGATTGAGAAATGTGTCAATGAATTCGTGCCAGGCCTGCTCTAGCAGATGTACAGAGGAATGTGTGTAGAGCACAGACAGGCGGGCGACTCAGTTCTAACTGGTATCCTTAGAAAAGCCACTCAAGTTTATGTCATTTCACCTTCAAGAACACTGCTGTACTCTGGGTAAACCTATTAGCTTACATACTAACAGCCGCTTGCTGAAGGTTGGGTCAGGCAAACTGCTTGAATCTGAATGAGTTTGGTTACCGGCCTTGAATTCTGTAGCGTTTTGTACACTATTTTCTATTTTATAATTCTCAGTGTTATTCACACTTTTTACTTTCCTCAACTTCACATATACAGCCGACTTTGAAACCCAACTTAATCGATCTAATCAATAATCGATAAATACGAAACACGTCTCGGTTTGCGAGCCTTGCGTTCTGTCTAAGTTCAATGTCGCTGGTGCACAGAATTTGGGAGAGTTAGAAACTAGCGGAATCAACCGTCTATTGCGGCAAATTTCCACTTTTATCACCTTTTTGATCCCGTATTCACACATGGATTTTGTGTAGTGTTTAGATCCACTACGAAATTGTCGAGCCCGCCTATTTTTTTCGAACAGTTCCTTATCCATTTTTCCTATTTGCCGTGCTTGATGACACCATGGACATTGACATTAAAGCCGACCACAGTGTTGCTTTAAAATTGCCCAAATACGGCGCCCGAAATCTTCGACTGTGGTTCCACCAGATTGATACCGTCCTTACCACCAGGTGAATAACATCAGAGAAGATAAGATTCTCATTCGTGGTGCAACTTCTTCCTTTTGATGTTGCTGCAGAAGTGGAAGACCGGTCTCCATCCCAGTTGTTACGTTATATAAGAGGTCTTCTAGGCTCGCGGAAGCAAGATGACGCCATCTTGAAGCAGTTGTGGGTGGAAAAACTGCCGTCTGCGGTGCAACATATTTTGGCCGACATGGATGGTGATAGCTCAGTTGACAAATTAGCAGCTCTTGCGGACAAGGTATCAGAAACCTTCTCATCACAACCGGTGTGCGCCGCAACTACAGCTGTCTCCACGTCGTCCCTTCGATCTCAACCACTGACGATGGCCTAAAACGTTTGATAGAGAAGATGTGCCATCGTATGGACAGTATGGCCATGTAGATCAATGAGCTGAAAAAGTATCCACCCAGAAACCGTTCACCATCTGCACGATCTAACTCACGCAACCCATTGAGGTGGTGTTGATACCACCAAAACTTCCGGCTCATAGCGAAGAAGTGCACCCAACCGTGCACGCACCGAAGCCGCCAAGCGTCACCGTCAAACCGGCAGGCCGGCCAGTAACGGCGACGACTGCCGCTGGCCCAGCAGGAACAAGTCGCCTATTTTTCGTCAGAGATTGATCGACCGGCTTGCGGTCCCTAATCGATACCGCAGCCGAGCTCAGCGTAATTCCATCGCAACCAAATAATCGACTTCAGTCTGCCCAGTATACTTTATAGGCTGCAAATCAAAGTCGCATCAAAACCTACGGGGAACGCTCTCTCACCGTCGATCTCGGTCTCCGGCGAGGTTTTCGATGGATATTCCTGCTCGCTGATGTTCATACGCCACTCGTCGGTGCCCACTTCTTGACAAAGTTCAACGTTTCCGTTGATGTCAATTGGCGTAAGTTAACTGACCACGCCACTGCATGCACAATAAACGGTGTCCACTCAACGATTGCATCAATCGGCATCCGGCCCGCTCTTCCACCAACACCGTCATTCGCAGCACTGCTGAAGGATTTCTCTTCGGTAACTCGATCGTGATCACATACCGAGACGGTTAAACACAATGTGGCACATCATGTTATAACACGTGGCCGTCCGATTTCCGCTCGTCCACGCCGTTTACATCCGGACAAACTCAAAGTCGTCAAGGCTGAATTCGAACATATGCTTCAGTTGGGCATAATTCGACCTTCAAACAACTCTTGAGCAATACCACTGCACATGGTACCGAAAAGGTCTCCGGGCGATTGGCGACCTTGCGGTGATTACCGCGCTCTCAACAACCGCACAATCCCGGACAGCTACCCTATGCCACACATCCACGATTTTCCTTAGGACTCGCTGGTGCCACTATTTTTTAAGTTAAACCTAGTACGCGCCTATTACCACATCCCGGTCGCGGAAGAGGACATCCCGAAAACAGTCATTACAACAGCTTTTGGACTGTTCTAGTTCACATGAATGCCCTTTGGACTCCGTAATGTGGCTCAGACATTTGAGCGATTCATGGACGAAGTGTTACGTGGACTCCCCTTCGCATACGTCTACATCGTTGATGTTTTGATCGCTAGCCGCTCAAACGAGGAGCATTTTTCCTATTTTCGTGCCGTTTTCGATCGTTTCGTGCAGTATGATATTGAAATCAACATCGACACGTGTGCCCTCTGAGCTAACTAATAGGATTTCTTGGGACATCGCATCGACCAAACCGGCATCAGACCTTTGCCAGAGACAGCTGAGTCCATCTCGACCTTTTCAATTTCCACTACGATGACCAAACTCTGACGATTTCTTGGCATACTTAACTACTATCGACGTTTCACCCCTCATTGTGCGGACATTTTAAAACCTCTGGCAGACCTGGTGGACTCCAAACATAGGTCTCTCGAACTCCCACCCGAAGCCAAGGCAGCTTTCTCAGCAGCAATGGAAGCCCTGCGCTAAGCCACTTAACTGTGCTTCATCATTTGCGATTCAAATGCCCATCTCCTTCTCACTACGGATGCGTCAATTGCTGCTGTCGGCGCAATTTTGGAACAATCAGTAAACCGCGAACAACATCCCTTAGCCTTTTTCTTTCAAAACCTTCAGCCAGCACAGAATAAATATAGCATCTTTGGACGTGAGCTGCTAGCAATCTAGTTAGCGATCTGTTATTTTCGGCACCTTTTGGAAGGCTGACACTTTATCACGCAAACCGACCACAAACCTTTGACATTTGCATTTCACGCCAAACTCGACCGGTACTCTCCGCGTGAAATCAGACATCTGGACTATATCTCCCAATTCACCACAGGCATCTGACACCTACGTGGTGACGCTAACATCGTTGCCGATGCTGTGTTACGTCCTGATGTCAACTCAGCCCAAGCGCCAACTTCCTTCGACTTGTCTAAAATGGCTACCGCCCAACAATGCAGTGAGGAGATGAAAGACGTTTCCAGCTGTAAGTCCTTGAAACAATCTACCATCCATCTGCCGACACAACCTGGTAACATTCTGTGCGAAACTTCAACGGGTGAACGAAGACCTTTTGTCCTACTTTCATATCGTTACACTGTTTTCAATCGTTTCCACCGTTTATCCCATTCCGGTAAACGCGGCATACTGTAGCTGATTGCACAGCGCTTTATTTGGCCCTCAATGAACAAAGACGTTCGTCTCTGATCACAACAATGTATGGAGTGTCAAAGAAGTAAAGTGCACAGGCATACGATTACAACACCTGACACATTCTCCAAGCCAGACGCCCGCTTTCCCCTGTATACCTTGAAATCGTTGGCCCACTACGACCCTACAAAGATTGTAGGTATATATTAGCCACAATCGACCGTTTCACCCGTTGGCCTTCAGCTGTGTCTATTAGAGATGTTTCAGCAAATACAGTCGCCAAAACCTTCTTGGAACATTGGATCGCTAACTTTGGTGTATCACCTACAATCACTATGGGTCGAGGCACCCAATTCCAGTGCTCCCTTTTTCGTAACTTCACGGAGTTACTGGGTTGTTCGCACATCAAGATGACGGCGTACCATCCCTACGCTGATGGTTTAGTCGAGCGTTTTCACCCACAACTAAAACCTTCGATAACAGCGCAGCCGGACACAACGAAGTGGGGGAACGTTTACCACTCATTCTCTTTGAAATCTTGTCTACCGGTAAAGAGTACATCAACTGTTTTACCTCTGAATTAGTTTACGGTACCAACTTACAGCTCCCAGAAGAATCGATTCAGCCCTCGACTCACCCAAACCCAGGTACAGATTACATTTCACGTTTACGACAACACATGTCCGACCTTCGTTTCACGCCGACCCGTCATCACTGACGCCGAGAACACAAAACCCCAGATTTGTTTACATGTAAATTTCTGTTTATACGCCAAGACGTCACCAGGAAACCAATACAACCACGATATCCTGGTCCCTTCAAGGTAGTTAAGCGTGGCGAAAAATTCTTCGTTATCGACAGGTCCGGACGACACGAATCCGTATCCATTGACCGATTAAAACCAGCCTACAGAGAATAAGATTTTGACCAACTTGACCCAATGCTGACTGAAAACATCCCCTACCCACCTCCGACAGTATCACAAACAGCTGCTGCCTAGCCCCCTTGTTCTCGTGAACAACGCAGCACGCGTAGAGGGCGGCCCGTATACTGGCCGAAACACCTGACAGATTACAATTCATGATGTGACTATCGAGAGTTTGGTTTGTTTTCTCTTCACTGCCGTTCTTTCAACGTTTTTTTTACCCATAAATGCTCTAGTGGGGGAGTTATGTAGCGTTTTGTACACTATTTTCTATTTTATAATTCTCAGTGTTATTCACACTTTTTACTTTCCTCAACTTCACATATACAGCCGACTTTGAAACCCAACTTAATCGATCTAATCAATAATCGATAAATACAAAACACACTTCTCGGGTCGCAAGCCTTGAGTTCTGTCTGCGTTCGGTGTCCCTGGTGCACAGAATTTGGGAGAGTTAGATACTGACGGAATCAACCGTCTATTGCGGCGAATTGTCACTTTTTTTACCTTTTTGATCTCGTATTCACACATGGATTTTGTGTAGTGTTTAGATCCACTACAATTCACATATTAAGATCCAATAATTTTTTTGGAAGGATATCGAGGATTTTTAGTGATTGTAAGAAAATGGAAACGATTTGGCACACTTGAACCTGCTTTAAATCCGCAAACACCCGGTGGGTAGTACAGAGACAAACTATCCAGATAGAAACGACTGCCATCTGCAGTTTGCGAATCAGTGTTGGTGAAATCGACGTGGGTTCTGCCGGTAAATTTTGTCATCTTTTGGAATGTGATGAAATAAGGTAAAGTTGACGAGTTGAGGTGCGAACAATTTCAAAACTTGAGTGAGCGTTACTTTTTCGTTTACATTCCGAAATTCATATTTGTTTTAATCAATTCAGTTATAACGACGCTTGGAGAAGGATTTGAAATCATGCCAATCGCACCATTTTACACGCCGTTTGGTGGAATGATGTCTGCCAGTGAATGCAAGCTACCACGACTAACTCCGCAAAACGGAAGTCTTGTTGCATATCCTTTGTCGTTCAGTGAACCTTTGACACCCCCACAACAGTGTGATAGACAAACGTTGCTCGAATGGAGAATAGGCGTTCAAGAATCTATAACAGTTGGACTTTTAGAAAAGATTTCTCTACTCAAAGGTGAAATGTTGGAACAGTTGAAGTACGCAAAACAGATAGAACGACAACAAACGAATCAGAGGGATGCCCTGCGGCAAGAACTTCAGGGTTTAGCAGAAAATCTGGTATCTATCAATAAAGAAGTTCAGGTAATTATTTTTCAAAAGTACAATAGTCTGTTTGCTTATACTCGGACTTTGCTGTTTTCAGTTTTGTGTTGCAAGTGCACTTGCAACCATGGTTACCTCGATTATATATAATCGAAGCGTATGCGCTTAACTTTTATAATATACAGTTTTACTAGACAGAAGCGGCTGTTTGTTGACGGAGCATTCCAGATATTTGCACCGGAATCTGCGTATCTTCTGTGTTCCGTTGCAACTACTGTAGTTGCAACAGCCTGTCTTGAGTACTAAAATAATCTGTGTGAAAACGAGAAGGAAAAAAAGAAGTCGTCACGAATCTCCATTGGTTGCCTGAATAAAAAAATACTTAGCGTACATTTTCTTCAGACTACCAGTAACAGGGATTTCAACCAAGTCATACAGGTAATGATAAACGCATGTGACGGGACAGTAAATTAGTTCTTTAAGTACCAACTCAACTTTTTCTACACTAAGTTCACTAGAACAGCACATTCCCATAGGTTTTGTTAGCACAGCCGAACAAAATGATACTCAGTCAGTTTCCACTTTGGAATACTGATCGATAATGTAAAGCAAGACCCAATGCGTTGGCTGCAGTTGATTGATGTCGACCCTGAAAATCAGAGCATGCAAACGAAGCACGTCATGCTAACGAGGTACGGTGCGACTTGTGCTGTTAGCCCTTGGACGAATATTACAAATTCATAGCTTGAATCGAACGAAAGTGAGTAAAAAACTAAGCGCATATAAGTGTACAATGGAATATCACTATCAGAAATATTATCTTCCATAGTCAGTACATCATGCAACGGTAAACGTTCCTGGCTGGCATCTGTTCGTACCAAAGTGGAACACATTCTACCAACTCTGAGGAGAAGTCATTTAAGCAACAGACGCTCCTCTAGTTACCCGTCATCTAGAAACCAATAATTGTAACAGGAAGAGAATGAGTCGCAGGTGACTCTCTTGTCAGAAGCGGGTCTTTATAAGACTGCTTCTATCTCGGACACAAACCAGTCTACCAGTTTTAACTTATACCTCTTCTCTTGTTACTTCACCGTGCACTATTTCAGGCTGGTTGGAGTTCCATCTTTATATGTATATATATGCACACGTACATACTTTATTAAGCATTTGATGTCCATCCGTAGGCTACTTGAACACGAAACTTGTGCACCTACTCAACAGGCCGTACTTTTTACAGGCTACCCTAAGGTGTTGTAGGCAAGGTAGGTACGCTGGACTCTGCCATAGCCCTAGTAGAACGCCCGTGCTGGCATCTCACAGAACTCGTGCAAGCCATTGCGAGCTTATGTGTACGCGGTCACGGCTACAGAATGAAGCCTTCCTTACACATAGTTTTGAATAAAGCACCTTTTTAAAGCGCAACCAGTAGTCGGTAGCTAACGTCAGCACCAACCTATTTTTTCTTTCCCCTCCTACCACTAACTCCATGTGTCAGTTGATTTTTAATTATTCTAACTTACCTAGCATTCAAGAGGAGCTTGTTTACAAGTGACTAACTGATGCATGCTTCGCACAAAACAGCCTAGTTGAAGGTTAACCAGTTATATATTATTTCCGTTGGGGTTCTTATATGTCAAACGCACTCATTTTTCTGGCTCGCACTCATCCGCAAGAACACGAAATGGCCCTAATTGACCTAAAAACAGTTGGGGGGCATGTTTTAGTCTGGAGGTTTAATTCACATGATCTGCTCTATGGTTCATACAGCTCACTTCTTCGTCGACCATGTATACTGCTTAAAATAGTTAAACGCTGATTACTGGCTTATACGCTCTCCCCTTCACAGCGAACCGGAAAAGGTTTTTAGTATCGCGAACGGTATGCAGAATAATTGGGATTCACTTTATTATTTTGAAAAAATACATAACAGAACTAAAACATAGCTGGTTATAATTGAATATAGTATATACGTTGAATGACGTAAACAACTTATTACACTGTTACAGTCGATGCACGTTCATGTTAAACCCGTAGATACCAAATGACTTTCTACGTCCTGCGTAATTTACCATGATGACAAACTACCACCACGCAAGTGACAAAGGATCTACTAACTGTCTAAAGGGTCCTCCCGGATGAAAAAGCCGAAGCGTGACTCCAACAAACCTTGAACTGAAATGGTGCAGTAGGGTTTCATAGTTGTGTCAAAATACGGAATATGTTTATCTGTAGCCTAGTGTCAGTTTAAAGACAGCAGCCAAATAACGAGGAGATAAGCTCAGGTATACCCAGCGGCACTCAAAACCAGACCAAGCGAAAAATGTTTAGAACATTCGGGTAAATTTAACATCATTTGGAAACGTGTGAGCATGAAAACCCCGATAGGTAGAGTAGTAAATGAGCCATTGAGAAAGAGCAGTAATTTGTTGCGTGTAACTAGTTGAGTCACAAAAGAAGGTGGCGTACCAGGCCTTCTATCGCGAACGTACATAAAAAGGTGCTGTCAGAACAGACAAGGAAAGGTGCATTGTTACTGTCGGGATCAGTAGAGGATCGGTCGTTGGTCGCTACACAAATTGAACATGGGTATCCTTCGATCATGAAATAAAGGAGTTCAACGTGCCAGCCATCTAGTGGCACTACAGAAGCCGCGACTACATATTCAAATACCTAAGTCCACCAAATTCTCTTCCTTACACTTCTACGCCGGTTTTGAGTGAAACTGTTTTCAGAGTGTGATTTATATGAACTGCCAAACCCGGCGTGGAGACTGAGGTTACTCGAACAACGACAGTCGCGAGCCACACCTGTACTGTGCGTGATGTTAGCCCTTTGTCATCTTCCAATCATAACGCTGAAGCAATTCTAGACCATAGTGAAAAGTGCTCCTTAACCGTAGTTCCAAACCGTGTTTGTGTTCTACTTACGCGAATCTCAATTGAAACAAATAATTACAATGACTGAAGTTAATATTTGAGTGTGTTCTCCGACAGTTCAATAAACAAATGTGTAACATTGATCCGATAGCACAGTAAGCGCTTTTGCCTGTAACGCTTATCTGCGTTTTGAGTGTTTTCATTAAAGTACCTTTGATTATGTCGATCGCCTTCTTTGGGAGCCCCAAAATAGTTATGTTCATTTCAGTAACTTTGAGCTCTTCAGTGAGAGATCTCTCAAAAAGGCTTAAGTTTCGTATATTACGGCACCAGGCAAAATTGCAGTTGATCTAAAAGTTGAGTCTAAAATTGTTTTTGGGTTAGAGTGCGAATTAGTTATTCTAATGAAAACAGTTTTATCCATGCATCAGCTTCTCGAAAGCCAATATTCTTACCACACTCCCCGCTTTTTGCATTTGAGTAACATTTATAGCAGAAACAAAAAGAAATGTTTTATTTCTGAGTACTTGCAGTAAACCTTTTTTTGTATGTTTGTTGTAAAATGCTTCCGTGCAAAAGGCCTGAATAATAAAGTCATTAGTCAATCATTACAGTCATTACAAACTGTAGTACTGCATACACATTGATATCCAATTACCATACATTCAGAAAAGTAAGGACACTGAAATTGCTCCATGGTGCTTTCATCTATAAACCAAAATACTTGATATTAGAGCACCTACTCTTGAAAAACGAACAACCAACTTGTTAGAGAAAGTCAAATAACATTTGAACCTCAGCTTCTTTTTGATTTTCAGTCAAACGAAAACTTATTGATAACCACTCTATAGATTGCTTGAAAAAACAAAACCGACATTTGTGCTGCTGAACTTCAGCGGTTCAACTCACCCAGTGGTTTTGGTTATAGCTTATGTGGGTCAAGAAAATTCCACCAAAATAGTTAAACATGACCTACCTTATTTTCTCAGACCAACTAATCTTTCAGCCATATATTTTTTCTACTGCCAGATGCCTGGCGGTTACGCATAGTGTCCGTGACGTGATAACCAATGGCACAGCGCTTGTAGTATACTGTCTGATACCTTTCGATAAAAATTGTCGTATATTGTTTTATCAGACTGCTATGTGAGGGTACCGAAAGCTGGTGGGTAAAAGGTAAACAGTTACATTTTGCAGAATTGATTGGAAAAGCGAGCATTTTTTATTGTGACCTGCTCTGAGATCGGCGTTAGCTAGCCTCATGCAACCATATTGTCAGCCTAACTAGAAACACTCAGCATCGTTTACAACAGGCAAAGGGGCTAGAAAAATTAGGCCCAAGCAAGAAGCTGTGAAGAGTTGACTGACTTCTTTGAAAAAATACCATGGTTGGAGTGTTTACAAAATAAATTTACCAAGTGACAGTGGATTCTTGCTGTTGTAAGCACATATTTAAGCGATGTTCAAGTTGTATCACACCTAAATGAATCAGCATGGATTTTGTCTGCCGTCCCTCTATGACGAAGAGACGAGTAAACACACGGGCAAAATATGCTTATAGAAAATTTATGACTGATGCCGGGTTTCTTGAAAAATACTGCATTTTAAGGGGTCCTCTTGAACGATATACACGGACAATGTATTCACTGATATATACCTCATAACAGTCACAGAGTAATTGTATTTGAAACAAGCTTGATACAGTACGTTAACAGCGCACCGTTACACTGTGAAATATTACAATATAGACAGCTACAACAACTATAGACGATAGAATTTGTTGTAGTTAGAAATGAAATATATAGGATAACGATCGAACGTATAAGAATTGAAAAACATAATTAGACACAACAACACAGAACGTATATTATCGAATCGTACGTGACACCAAATTATACGGGATGTTGGAACAGTAAAACAATTGCATAACAGAAGGAGACAAAGCATGTCAGTCATGTTCATCATATCCGCCACACCTTGAATGGGCGTGCGGATATTTGTTATTCCGTGGTGGTCTTGATTCCAAACGTTTAGACCTTCTGACTATCGGTTCCTCAAGTGTTTCTTCTACTTCACGCATGGCCTCTACTTCAGTAACGTCAATTGCTTCCAATACAACGGGATTATCTAGAAAGGACTCGTTAGAATTCGAAGCAAAAGGATTTTTGATATCAGACCAACCTCTAGAATTGAACTCAATTTGATCAACATGTCTTCGATGGCAGAAAAAGTCTTGCAAGTCAGGAATATTAACCGCGCGATTTCCGTGAGAAGAAAGAACTATTCCATTAACAGGATGTAGACCGTTGCCTTTGAAAAATGCAACGTCAGCTGTTTTTGTACAGTCAAGGCTTGTACGTAGAGAACGAGATTTGAAAAGGATCGCGGGACTCTTTCCACTTACCGAATGTGATGCATTTCTGTACTGCATGAGAAAATTATCGATTCCTCGATAAAATTCCACAAATGAGTTTGGTGTTAGAGAAGCAATGGCAGACTTCAGTGTGCGTGCAAATTTTTCTGCAAGTCCATTGGATGGTGGATGTTGTGGAGCAGTAAACAAATGCCGACACCCAAGTCCTTTAATCCATTCTTCTAAAGACTTGGCAGTGAAATGAGTACCATTGTCGGTGACCAAAGCAGCAGGTACACCCTCGCGACAGAATAGTTTTCTCAAAGCATGTCGATGATGAAGTGAGAAAAACTTCAGGCCATCTAGAGTAATCATCAATAATCACTTGGGCATTGTATTTCCCCAGAAAAGGACCACAGTAGGAACTCTCTGAAATGTTTCAAACGTTACAAGCCACGGAAGCCATCGTGATTGTTTTGTATGAATTTTGTGTATACATTTGGTACAATTATTGGCAGTGTGTTTAATGTCTTATTCTAATTCCGGCCACCAGCAAGATAAGCGTGCAAGCGATTTCATCTTATCAACTCCGAAATGTCCGGAATGCAAGTCCGCAAGGATATCAAATCTCAGAGTCGGTGGAGTTACAACACGATCATCAAAACACAGTAATCCGTCTGGAATAATGGACAAACTTTCACGGCGACAGTAAAAGGCAGGAAATCTACGCCGCTGCAGCTGTGTCCAGCCACGTCTTAAGGCAGAAATAATAGGATCAAAAAATTCAGGAGTATCGCACACAAATGCATCTCTTTTTACTGGCAGTGGTTGAACTAATAAGCAGTCAGCATTGTCAGAGTTTGAGTCAGGTGACGAAAATCTGGATAGGTAATCAACATGGGGAATAGTTTTTGCACTACGATGAATGATCGTGTAATTGTAGGAACTGAGGGCAATGCTCCAGCGTTGCATCATACCAGCAGATGACTTTGCCAGCGATGTGCTGGGATGATTCAGAAATTTTAAGGCTTCATGGTCTGTTGCAATAGTGAATGAGAGTCCAAAAGGGTACTTATGAAGACTTTTAACAGCCCAATATACTCCAAGGGCTCCACGTTGGGTCTGAGAATACCCACGTTCGGCTTTAGACAAACGACGTGAGATGCATATAACAGGTCTACCACACTGTTCAAGAACCGCACTTATTCCAGTGGAAGAAGCACCTGTAGTCACCACAAATTCTCGGTGTAATTCCATCAGCTTTTAGTGGTGTCACTATTGGAGTCGCCCACTTTGACGAGTCAACAGGCGTTATTACTCCTTCATCACACATGGCTTGCAATTCTTTGTGAACAGATTCGTCACTTAAGAAAGACTGGATCTCCCGAAGCTTCAAGCTTTACCTTTGGTATTCGCATCCCCCCTGTGGCCTTAGAACAGTCCAGTATAAGTTGTCTAATGTCAACGTCGTTCACTGACGTCAGTAGCGAAATGTCAGAATGTAGCAGTCGTAAAACTTTGAGTCCAAGAATATAAGGACCTGAGCTTGAAACTAAAAATTGACAGTCAATAGGGCTAGAATCGGACAACTTCACCGATACGGTGCAACAGCCTACAAGAGGCAATGAACGACCAGTGATACCAAGAATGTTAACTGGTGTGGGTTGCAGAGCTGCATCAGGATAAAATACAACTAGGTCTGAATGTGAAATTATTGATTCGACACTACCGGTATCAACGATAAAATTGTGACTTTCGCCAGAAGCAGACACTAACGTTTCAAAAACATGAGAAGTGTTTTGGGGCAAGATAGATAAAGAAAGAGTAGAATTGTTATCAGTTAATGGTTGAACATTTGAATTAGAATTTGTCGTTAAGTGACATGAACGTCTAGACTTACATACCGATTGAATATGACTCACTTTGCCACAGCCGAAGCACTTTGCCTGTCTCAGTGGACATAAATACCGGGAATGATTGCGTTCACAGGTTGCGCATTTCCCAAATTGTTGTTAAACTAGATTCGCATTACTTTCTGTAGAAAATTGAACGGATGGTCTTGGCACACGGAAATCAGTACGCGGTTTAAATGTGTTATCTTGTTTCGGCCTTGAATTGTTGCCTTTAGAATAATTACGGAGAACCTCAGTAGTCTTCGTAACTTGTTTTACGTCCTCATACTGTTCATACACTTTACGAATGATCTGGAATCTTTGATCAAGATGCAAGAGAAGCTTCCTTTGTAGCTCTGGCAAGTTAATACCAGCAATCAACCGATCACGTAGCTTATCCTCTAAATGGATACCGTATTCACACCTGGCTGCTTGTGTTTGCAACTGTAAATCAAAATCGCGAATCGATTGATATTCAGACCGAATTGACACATTGAACTTGGCTCTTTCAACTGCCACAAAATTCACCAGTTTGAAGTGTTGGAGGAGTATTTTCTTTAGCGTAGGATAGGAACAATTGATTGGTGACTCCGGGAAAGCCAAGTTTTTGACAAGGGCATAGGCTTGCATACCGATGAAATGTAGAAAGAAAGCAACCTTCTTCTTCTCGTCCAAATCAGATTTTGTGAGACACCAAATGTCAAACCTCTCGAGATAATCCTCCACATCCCGAGAATGTGAATTAATGGATAATCGATCAATTTCAGTAAACATTGTGAATAGTGCAAGGGCGCGACTCCAAATGTTGTGATTATTGTAGTCAGAATTCAGTTGTGTAGAATAAAGTTCGAACGTATAAGAATTGCAAAACACAATTAGACACAACAACACAGAACGTATATTATCGAATCGTACGTATCACCAAATTATACAGGATATTGGAATAGTAAAACAATTGCATAACAGAAGGAGACAAAGTTTATCAGTTATGTTCATCACATAATTATTTTTAGCCGCGTTTGGTCGATTTAGTTGACCGGTCACAGTCAGAGTTTGTTTTCTAACGGTGTGACATCACACTATGCTCTTTACAGCAGTTAGTTTCCGCACTAACCGATCCGTGAGCAGTATAAGCTGCTTTATGTGAGTAGGGATCTAACCGAAAATCTACCGATTAGTTAAAATTGGGAGCCTCATAAGGAGTCTATTATTAATAAGTAGTTCGGTAGGTTAGATAATTGAGACCAAACTGTGAAAAATCGGGGCTTCGGCTGGATTCGAACCAACGACAGAAACAGCATACTGAAGCGCGGTAAGCGCTGTACCGACTGGACTACGAAGCCACGCCGGGAGCTCGGAAGTTTCATACTTGGACTCCGTTACTCAACCCTCTCACTGTCTCATATGGAATCCACCAAAAGATTCAAGGATCGACTGTCCCGTTTGGATTTCTCTAACAGTTCACGCTGATGCCCACCAGTACCATTGTTGAGCACAGAAATTATATTCGTAGTAAATGACTTGACAGAATAAGTTATTTAGGGGAGACCCAGCTGGTGGAGGAGTAGGTAACAGAGTCCAGATATGAAACTTCCGAGCTCCAGCGTGACTTCGTAGTTCAGCTGGTAGAACGCTCGCCGCGTTTTGATATGCTTACCACAATTTGACACGCTGGTTCTCTCACTGGTTTGAATCCAACCAAAGCTCAGATTTTTCACAACTGAGTCTTCTTTATATTAATAAGGATTCGTTCACATCGATTATCGACATGTTCTTTGAAACAGCACTGGAAGTTTTCGAACCGTTCCAGGATTATAAAGGCTACAATTGCAGTTCTGGGAGAAATTTTTGAAACTGCATAAAGTCTTCAAAGTTTTGGAGATTAAAGAAAACTTTTTCTCCTAATACGCTAGATTTTGTTCCATTCGTCGATTGTTTACTTTAGAATATTGCAAAACATATCAGTCACATCCAATTTTTGATCTGAAAATGTGTGTTAACTGGGTATCCTCATAGACAGTCCCAATTTCACAAAAGGGTACGATTAGTTGTACTAAGTTTCTGATGGCAGTACAAGATGATCAGGAAATATATGATAATGGAGACACACAAGTTAGTATTGCCATTGAAAGTGTTTGGAAAAAATATATCCAAGTTTTAGCATTCTTAGGAGCAAGCTTAGCATTAGACGTTGGAAATTAAACAACTGTATCACAGTTATTAGCCAGCTTTTAGAGGTTTTCAGAGAAAGAATGTTCAGATCAAAACCATCAAGAGGCTCGCATTTACTTAAGTTTCGACGTCATTAACGGAATTGCTTTAGTGTCGGTCATTATGTCTGTCAATAAACGGTGTCGTGATGCGGAGTAAATTACAACGTGCACCAGTCTGTTGCACTTGTAACAGAAAAAAAATCAAATAAAAGCATAGGTAACTTGAGTACATCATTATCATCCCAGAAAGCAATACATCAGTGGTCTGTATTGATGCTTAACTGCCATACAACCACGAGAAAAAAAGCAGGCCCTGTCCAGGTAGGAAAACAAGGGAGAAGGGACTTAATTGTTAAAATAATCATGTCTATATCCAAGCATACAACACCAAGGTGCTTACAACTTGCGAGCAAACACACAGGCTCTAAGTGAAGGTAAATCACCACTGGTAAGACAACTTCCTTGCGGCTTTGGTTTTCCCGACGTGATCAATTGCACCCACTTCACAAACGACTCGATCGGGCGATGAAAACATTCACACTACTGAGACAGATTAACAGCTACTTCACTAGCCATCGAATCCATGAGTCGCGAGGGCCGCATCCCGGGAGACGTATCTGATCTACTGTGGCCACCCCCTTGGAAAACGATTTCATTTCAATAGGCATTTATCGGTCACCTTCTGTTTCCGTTGTACATTATACCAGTCGACCTTAACATCGTCAAAAAATGCCCGGTGTGACAGACGACTAATTGATATCCATAATACATGGCCTAACCATCTAAGTCTGTAGAAACCTAGAGACTAAACCGAGGAACTCGCTTGGTAGTCATTGTCAACTACCCACTTCCTGACCCCTTTGTTACTTACTCGTTGTTACCATCGGATACGAGCGATCGAACACAGACATTAATGGTCTTCTGCTTTGAGCGGTCAAGGTTCGGAGTCGTAAGATAACAGTGTTCACCGTCGTCTTACATACACGGCCTTTCAACATTAGAGAGCTACCCCTCTCTCGTCAGAAGTGCCCCAGATTAATGAGCACCGCCTTAAAGACACGTGCTTTTATTTCATTCTCTACACCTCCGCCGCAAAAGATACAGCTTATCAGATGACCAAACCGGTCAACCACCGCCTTAACTTCATTATCAAAAACGATATCTGCGTAACCATAGCAATCTTGCAGAATCATTTTATAATCTCAGTTTACAAAGCGCATTACAAAGTGTTTACCAGAGTGTGTAAGTTTCCAACGTTATCTGTGCAACTTAGAATTTGTCAAGCAGCATCTTGTCATCAGCTTCATCTAGATTAGCCAGCCTTCCATCAGGTAGCAGGCCCACGCTGGCTTCTTGTGAGTGCTGTCGGTGGCAAAATTTAGTAAAAGTAGTGAAGGTGGTCAGCCTAGACGTACGCCACTTCTGGTACTGAAATTGTCGGACAGTTCACCGTAAACCCTAACCTGAGCTGAAGCATGGGGTAAACTTTCACATACTTGTTCGGTACGGTTGCGCGGTGAAAGTGTGGGTCGATCAACCGAATCGAGCACACCCTCATAGTTGAGAATTACGGCGACTGTCTGCCAGTGATATGCAAGATGTTGCCACAAAATTTGACGAGGCTTGAAAATTTGATGAATACATCACTGTCCAAGGCAAAACCTATCTTGTTCTTTCTCAACTTTCGCTTCCCTAGCTACAATGTGCCGACGAATTATGATGCATGCCAGAGTCTTACCAATGACTGAGATCAAGCTAAGTCCCCTGTGGCTTTTGCAAGAGCCACGGACACCTTTCTTGAATATGGGAACTATTATCGAGTGACCCCAACCCGGAGGGATGTTCTGCGTCGTCCATTCAGGTTGAAATGACTGAGCCGGTGCCTTTCCTAATGCCTGCTTGCTTTCTTTGAAAAACATCAGCAATAGGTCATCTGGGCCAGCGGCCCTAGTGTATTTGAGATCCCCAATGCAATTATGGACCTCAGTTTCAGTGGCTGATCCTAATTCTATCGACCGTGGTACTACATTACAAGTTGTGGCAGTAACAGAACAGGACCAGGGAGCTGGCACATATAGCCCGCTTACGAGTAGCCTCGTATGTCGGTTGTTGAACAAGTCGCTTGGATAATCCGGTACACGCTCATAATATGGAAAAGTATGTGCTCTGGCAAGCAAACTCCTCAATGGAAGGCTTCCTCTTTTTGTTGAGTTCGGTGCAAATTTCTGAATAAACGACGGTAGTGCATCTTTCTGTGGTAACTTAGACTATATATGTACTGCCTTCATTCGTTGACATCGACAACTAGTAAAACATTTAGCCCGTTTCAAATGAACAAACTGTCTGAGAAATGTGAGGATCCGCTGACGCATACTTGGAAAATGTGCAAGACCGCGACATATAACCGAGATAGTAAGATATCAGTCTTTGTTGATTAGACCGTTTACTCCGTATACCGACGGAGCGGCTGCTATACCGCGACTTATTTACCGTAGTTTTTGGCAGTTTGAAGAATGTGAAAGTTAACCAAGCGATAACGTTGTAGTGAGCTACAAATATCTTGACCATTCCGCTAAGAAATTATAGTAGGCACTGTCTACCCGGTTAGTAATTTTGCGATTATCCACACCGCCAAGTGAAAGCACTCTTTGTCATGTCAGTGCGTTGAGGTCAGGGACTAGCTTGTATCCGTAAACCTGTCCACTCTTCTTCATGAACCTCAGTAGTTTTCGTTTATTTGTCTATTTTTTAATGTTTGTTTCGCTATATGTTGTGATTCCAGAAATACAGGAATGAACTAATTAAATTAGCTCAACCTCAGAGCTAGTTTCGATGCAGTAGTGATAACACCCCCGAGCTGAGCGAATCAGATATTTATCTCTGGAGCGCAACTGTACAGCTTATTACCTATAGTGTAACAAAACAACAGTAATGAAAAATAGGTTTATTGACAATCGACACGTTAGCCTCAGTTTGACTGAGCGTCAGGATTGTTAAAGCTCCTGTATTGTTTATTTCTGAGGGATTCAGACAATTGCAGTTATGAAGGTTCGTTCTCAACAGCATCTTCAACCGAGGGACTTGAACGTGAAATAGACTCAAAAACATCGGCATTAGTGATAGGCACTTCAGGGGTAAAAACATGTAAACTATAGACAAGTTGATCGATGGGTCTACGATGGACTGGCTCATCATCTATATAAAGTATGCGATGCATTCGAGCACTCAGGTTATTGAGTACAATTCCTCGAGATGATCGGAGGTCATTGTCATGCTGGTACACAACTTCAGCTGATTTCAAACTAAGCGTGTTGTTTAGGAGAACACGATTCTTGGATAGCTTAGATAGACTGCTCTCAGTTGTTGAATAATCTGAACCTCGATATTGCATCAGAAAGTTATTCAAGCCATTCTCCTGGTTCTTAAAAATCGGATGGGTTGATAGACTGAATCACACTTTTCAAGATAAGCTCAAAATTTCCAGTGGCACCGTTCGATTGAGGATGTCTCGATGCAGTGAACAGATGTTGACAGTCCACGTTTTTCAGCCAGTCATCAAACGTCCAAGCAGTGAAACGAGTGCACTTGTCAGTGACCAAAGCATATGGTACTCTCTCCCAACTGGACGTTTATCGAAATGCAATCAGAGCGAAGTCCGCAGCTGCTGACGACGTGAGATAAACTTGCAGCCAACTTGAATGTGAATCAAGAGTAATCTAAGCGTAATACTTATCTAAGAATGGACCACATTTCTCAGCATGTATTCGTTGCCAGGCATCACAAGTCACTGACTAGGGTGTCCATTCTTATGGTCGTGATTGCGGTTTGTGTACACACTGAGCACAACCTTTGGAAATGTTACATAAATCAGCACTCAGTTCTGGCCACCAACAAGTTAGACGAGCCAATGATTTCATCTTATCCATTCTCAAACGACCGGAGTGTAAATCTTCTAGTACGACGGATCGTAATTTGGGAGGAATAACAACTCTATCACCAAAACAAACTGGTCAATCGGGAGTAACAGAGAGCCCATCTCGACGTTTTTAGGATTCAAGAAATGTTTGCCGGACACCTGACCTCCAACCATTGCGTAATGAAGTAAAAACTACATGGAAGTATTTTTGGGTGTCACGAATCAAGTCAGAACGAGAAACCATCCTCTCCGGAGTCAGCATACCGAGATAAGTAATCAGTATGGAGAATAAATTTTATACTACGATGCTGGATATTGTATAAATACGCAGTCAAAGCAATTCTCTATCCCCGAATCATTGCCGCAGAAGACTTAGCAAGGGATTTGTTAGAATTACAAATGAATTTGAGAGTTTCGTGATAGGTGGCTATAATGAAGTGAACAGTGAACAAGTATCTGTGAAGTCTGGTGATGGCCCAGCAAACCACCAACTCTTCCTTCTGTGTTTGCACTTATCTATGCTCTACTGAACTGAGGTGTCTAGAAATGCAAATAACAGGATGACACATCAGTAACCAACGTTAAAGATAACTTAGGAGAAAACTTAGGTAATGTTGCATCGAAGATAGAAAATCCCACAGAAATCCGGGAGTTTTTTCACGTAGGTCAGTCCAAACAAAATTGTTTTGAGGAATAACATCAGATAAAGGTCTCTCGAGTGCAACTGTACACCTTATTGTCAACTATATGATAAAACAACAGTAATCAGAAATAGGTTTAGTGAGAATCAACACACTATACATTTGTACCCATTTATTTATCTGCTGCTTTGTAAACCAATGTCAGGATTAATGGCAATTCGAACCGCAATAGTGTCTGACACAGGTTAAAACTAAATATAGTGATTATGATGATGACAATGATGGAAACTCATGGGTGATGTTTGTATCGTGGTCGTTTAACTTATCAGCAGGAATAAATTGCCTTACTTCCGATGAAAGTCTTAGAGAATGTTTAAGTTTTAAATCTGAATAGATTCTGGTTAACATGTAATCATAATAGCAGTTAAAAAATTTAAAGGTTTCTATCAACGCCATTCAGAACGAATGAATAAACGTTACAATTACAAATAATTCAGTCTAGCTGGAACACAGAAGACCATTTATACATGTGAAAAACCAGACAGGAAGAAACAATGCAATGACCGAACTGTGACAACTTGTGTAATCATTTTAACAAAACACACGTTTCGATAGTATCTGCAACCTACAACAAGGAATGGTACTATTTTATATGGTCAGTTAAATATGCTTACATCGCAAACATTTTGACAATTGACATCAGCTGGCTTGTTAGACTATAACCTGGAGTTCTTATATTCGTTTTAGATCGATCAGTGGTTAAGCGATGACGTTAATGTGATGATGTGGTGATGTGTCTGTAACTATCTTCACATTCTATACTTGTCTAATGTTACTTATATATATATCTTATGATAGTACTACCATTTGGTTGTAATAACCAAACAGCATTTCGGACGTGTTGACTCCTTTTATTCGAGTAAAATCGTTTTGAGCAAAGGAAATCAGTTTGACAGCCTTAGAATTACTACAGCTCGATTTTGTGAAAAACAGTGTAGTATGTATGCACTACGGAATGGATTTGGGACAGTTAGCAACAAACTATTAAAATGACGAAACTTAGTTATAGTAGTGGATTCAAAATTGTTACTGGCGGCATAAATGTCACCACTTTCTGTAGGATAAAATAGATCCTGCAAGAAGCACTGAAAAACAGTTAACTTCTCATTTCCCCATATTATTTGTAGTACGCGATTTGTTAATGATTGTATAATGGTGACGAATGACGCCTGTATTCAACTTCTTCGGTGCTAGCAACAAGAATAAGATTGAAACGAGGAATTAAAATAATTCGTTTCTTAAATACATTTCTTATTGACAATTAAAAGCTCAGAGACACATTTTTAAATCTACGGAGCACACACAAAACCTCGTACTGTCAAATTACACCGAAGTCAACTTTCTCGATACATCCATGGTCGTTAACATTAATTAGTGGTATGTTCGAACGAGTTCAATCCAGCTTCAGTTTCTTTTAATGACAACACATGGTGTAAGACTGTTTGTGATAGATATCCGATTGTCGTGCATCCTGAAACTGAAAGTACTACACATATCTACTTGGTTGGTAGAAACTCACCAAAAATGGGCCACTTCACATCAACTCAAGAATGGCTTAAATCCTGTTCTTAGTAGCAGTTATATTAAAGGAATAATGTGATAGTCCAAGATGTCAGTCGTGAGATGGACTCAACTAATGCCACTTAACCAACTTCGTAAATGACAGGGAGATCACATCGGATCTATCCACAGTGTTATTAAATCGTGTATGTTAATTAATGCAACGTTCAAACAATCGCGTGGTAGATAATAGTAGCAACGGATAAAAAATAGGAACTATGTCATAAAAATGAAACTGTTGAGAAGGCCTTAGCGGGACTGCACCCGAAATATCTAACGGATCAAATGTTTATTAGTCACAAGTACCCTAAACTACAGTATTTCGAAGCCACCAGCAAATGTTGCATGAAAAATTGAGGGGGTGCTTATTATTTATAAATTCAAACATTTCACGAGGCCGAAGCTTCAAAATTCGGAGTTTTTGCTGGGTGCAGTGTCTGCCCGTAGAACTTTCTGATGATCACTTGGTTCGAATTTTAAACGTCTCAATACTATACTGCATGAAGCCTAGTTATAAGATTTATTTGAAGTACGAAGTTTCTCCGGTGACTTTAAATATCTGTCATCCGGTTCAATCTAGGCATAAACGCACGACATTGAACATCATAACCATCATAAACCGTAACACAGCAGTGGCCCTCACCAATGCTTAACTTCCAGACGACTATGAGGAGAAGAGCAGGAAGTAACTAGTAAAAAACAAAGGAAGGGGTTTACTTAATGAAGAAGTTCGTGTAGGCTCAAATCACGACGACATCACAGCGACACCCTCAGGAAGACAAACGATCGAGGTATAAGCAAAAGCAAGGCATCGTCATCCAGTCAGATCGCGTACGGTTTTCATTGTTCCATGTCGCTGATTACATTGTTTCGCAGATAGTCCTGTCAAACGACGGCAAATTTTACACTACCAAGTCACAGCAATCACTGTTCCACCAGAAGTCTCTAGACACGGAGTGCATGAGCCGCAAATGCCCCAAGACAGTAGACGAGCCTGAACTTCACCGGTTAGTCCTTTGATAATTAAGTTCGTTTCTTTACGCAGTCATCGTTCGTTTACACCAACCGGTCTGGGCATCAGTCAAATGTGTTCAGCTGGAACGACTACTGAACGGCATCTCTAGGACATGACGTTACCATCAATGTCAAGTGTACCTGCATAAATTGCTGATGTTCAAATGTTCCGTCAGTTTCTCACATTTACACGCTAAATACATTTCATGCGAGTGTTAACCATTATAAATCTAGGCACCGTACTTGTTGTTCAAAAGTGCATTGAAATCGGTTACATACAGTATCTTTTCTCACAAATCCTGGTATCACCACACTAATTCTCCGTAGAATTGTCCAGGTCAGGCTGATAAGATAGGTAACTGGACTTTCATTTTAATTTGTTATGGGGTTGTGAAATTGTGTAACACTTAAACTTTTCGCACCATCAACAGTCCCGCGTATGTTACCCCGCTTCGTCTTCGCCGAATGTGCCAACTCAGAATTGGTTTGTATTCCACCAAGCATTTGAAAGAACGAGCTATTTTGTGGGGAAATGAAGTTGCATTGTCATTGATTAGCATGGTTTTTTTCTTAGTCAAGTCGTCAGCAATTTATCTTCACATTATAGTTCACAGTTAATTCCTTTTAATCAAAGTCGAAGATTCCCAGTTCTCAGTAGCTGCTATCATTCTATGCATGTAGTTGTATAACATGCACCTTCATTTATGAGTAGTATAGCACATATTCTCGATAACTATAAGGCAGATCTGAACGCCAGGAAGATTAAGGAGCAGAATCTATTGGAAACGTGTATATGCATTGTGAGGGACATAGCACCAAGGCAAATGACGACGCACTGCTGTCTAATGGGTGCAGGTACACGTCAGCCATACAAATTCGTGTTTGCGTTCTGTGTTCTGTATTTTCACATAATTTGTTAGGGATTTTGTAGAATAAATAACTTCCCAGGATAAGCGTATTTTGCGGTCACAACACAGAAAACCTTCATTACCATGTGAAACGATGTTAATATAATTAACGGCAGAATTACAGATGTGTTTTGTTTTAATTTGAGTCTTTTATCTCAAAATTTCAGTCTGCCTTGATTTGTTATTCTGAACTTTCCGGTTTGGGTGTTTATTTTGCTACAGACAGCTTCCACACTGTGGATTTACTTATTTCTTGGATAAGCTGAGCACGAATACAAGCTTGAGATACCTACAGTTTAAGTTATTACTATAGCATCATTGTTATAATGTTATCAATGAGAGAAGGTTATTGACTGGGCATATATTGTAGGACTGCTAGCGAATGAAAGAATTTTTATTGTTTTTACAGTCACACCTATTCCATGCTTAAAACCCATTTACAGCAGTTGTCTTAAAGAAAACCTTAGTAATCAGAAAACCTCTCAGTATCTACTCTGGTGGCCAATCAATGTAACAGACCGAAAGTAAACCGATTCTGACTTGTACTTTAGCAGAACAAATTTCCTACCGAGTAGAGTTCGGTCAGTCAGACGGTGACACGTGACTTATTCAGCTGTTTATTTAAATCACGATCCAATTTAAAAACTGCGGAATCACAGTGGGAGTCCAGTAGTAGTACACGTTTAAGCTTTTGTTGTAGGTCAGGCGACTGTTTGTTCTGACACAAATGACAGATTTCACACAGCTAATTTATTGCTTTATAACAATAAACTCATTCAATCTAGTCTCAAAGTAAAGTATAAGTTAAATGATAGCCGGGTGTAATTTAACTTAATTGAATGCAATGACAGTTAAGCCCACGCATTGTTTTGTGTCTTTACATTACAGACCTTTGAAGAAAATGTGCGGGATAAATGGAAAACAGTTAATGCTGCAGCGATCACATTGAGGAATTTGGAGAATCATCACGTGAGCAGTTTGTCCGACGTCCGGTAAGTTTGTATGTGATTCATCGATTAATACTATCCATTTGTTTGTCAGTTCCAGTCAACATTCCACATACATACATCAGTGTTGTTGTAAAACGGAATTATACATTGAACATGACACAGAATACAACAACATGTACAGATGGACTGTATCCCATTTGTCATTAAAAAAAATTGCAACTTATTTAGCAGTCCATTGAACTGATTGTCTACAGACCTATTGACTAGAAACAGCAGTTGAGCTCCAACATGGTTTCCTTCAACAAGGATTTAGTGTTACACTCAAATCAGTGTTTGAGTTTCGAGTTACGTGTAACAACATTTTTCAGGTTTTCTGTTATCAAAAGTGTTTTGTGACCCTAAATTAGTGCATTTGCTTCCTACTCAAATTATCTGAATGAATTCGGCCAACCATCAAGTCCAATATCATTTCACAGTTGTTTCCCGTAGCATTTCACCAGCTTTTAATATTCCCGATATTTAACAGAAGATTAACCGGCGGTTTGTTTGTAAGTCTTTCCTTCATAAAAGGATATTAAAAGTAATTTGAAAATTCCTAGTAGTCCATTAAAAAAGGACAGTTTGGCGAATAAGTGTCTCATGAATAGTTTGGACAGATCTTTACAGAGCTGTACAAAATTAAGCTTGCTGTTATTTACAGAAGAAAACGGACATAATCTTACTCAAGGTGTTACATTGGTTTACTGCTGTTACTTCACATGAAAAACGATTCGACTTTGCTTTCTAGTCTATTGGTTTGGTTGAGAAATGGTACTTGTCATTTGCGTGACTGTCACTGATAATGCGCAAGAATGACTTACAGGTTAGAAGGGATTCTTCCGAACAACAAATAAGGCACAATATAGCCTGACTGCACTCACTTCAGCTGTTGTTAGGTGTGGCTGTTGAATCGATTTTCATTGATACTTTAACGCATGTTAAACGATACTGAAATATCAAATCTGGTTAACGTGGTTGCTCATTTCAGTGTGGTAAACGATGCTTATGCTGGTCATCGTTTTTATTCATCTATTCTTCAATCATGCCGTGTAATGTTCCTTCCTTCAATTGGACAGTTTTTTGGTAATACGCCCAGTATATTTTGCTGAATATCTGTGCCAGAATTCTTAAACTAGTATGATTTAGACGTGGATTATGAGACTGTCTTTGTGCGTGAACTTTGTGCATACGACTGCAGCCGAAAAAGTCAATAGTAGTGTCCTGTTCAGATGACGGTCAAGTAAGATAGCTGTCTGATCTCTTTGGAATGTCGTACTTACGAATATAAAAATCTACTCTATCTATATTGCGAAACTATCATGAGCTTTAGTTTTATTGACCCAATGTCAATATGATCCCACCGTCTTGTTGCTGACAAAGAATATCTGAGTCTTAGTGATTTTGGATAAAGTAAAATACATTGTGCACCATGCTGTCAATTCCTGTCGATTTCGAAATTAAACTGAAAAAGAAGCATGTATGCATAACTGGATAAAAGACACTATCAATGGTTTATGACTAACTAATAAATAACGAATTAGGAATTCAGGAATCAAAAACATAAGACCAAATTAACTTTTCGTTGACATGTTTTGTCGAGTAAACGTTTGTTGGAAAGTGCATTGTGATAGAGTTTATCCGCGGTTGCCTAAACGTCAGAAGTAAACCATCTTCCAGCTCTCAACTTTTTAATTACCTGTCAGTTAATTATTATTCAGGTTCACCATTGTGAGATATACTTGATTATTTAACCCAACTAATACAATGCGAACATGCAGTGGCCCAAATAGCTCAAATTATGGGCATGTCAATGCCACTGTCTTACTGACCGAGGCACTTATATATTGAACAAACTAAACGGTTCTCCGACTGAAATTTTTCATCGGTACCTTTTCAGCTAATCGTTCACTTGAAGTACCTTCATTTTTACCACCTACAATTCTTGTCCGTTGTTCTTGACAGAAACCGAATCACACGAGGCGATCAAGCAATCAGCACCTTGGCACAAAAAGTTAACCAAATCGAAGATGAAATTCGTGCACTTTGCGATATGCATAAACGTGATGTACAAGAAATACACAGTCACCTGAAAGCACACGAACAAAAGGTAGGCAAATCTCCACTGATTCTGCTCGCCCGTCAAGCCTCATTTTGAAAACACATTCATTCCATCACCGTCATATTCATTGTTCGTTTTTGATTACAACCTGCATCAGTTCACATACTAGCTCAGTTCGTGAGTTTATATTCACGCGCTATGTAGATTCGGAACGTTGATCTCAGCCGGTGTGGTTATGTGAAGTGCGTAAACATTTACACACATCTGCGAGATTACTTGAAACAGATACAAGGCTCAGTGACTGCAACCACACAGCTGCTCACGGACAAGAATAGACTGCAGTACACACACGCTGTCTTTACTCCGTATTACCAAATCAGATGAAGGGTTGATCTGGTAACTAAAAAGTGATCATATTACTAATAGGTAACATAACAGATATGATAATTTAGAAGAGATCCAGTTGCGAAAAATCTGGGCTTCGGCTAGATTCGAACTAGCTATATGGTGGGTAACTGAGACCACGTGAAATTTCCGAGCTTTCGTCGTGGTTACGTATGCCCAACTGGTACAGCGCTTGCCATGTTTGGACATTTTGTTTTTGTCGTTGGTTTGGATTCAATCGAGGCCCAAATTTTTCGTGATTGGGTCTCTGCTAAAAGGTAGCCATAAAGATAAAAGGATTACTTCAGTTGCAGTGACCAAATGGTTTAAGTCAATCGAATGAAGAGTCAGATTAATCAACCTGCACATAGGTTCATCCGTACACTCCAACAATGAATTTGTGGCATACTGAATGACTGATCGGATCCCCTCGACTAAATTTTATAATGTTGAGGACTTTGATACCGTCATGTTGCATGAACCGATTACCGCTTTGATTCTGAAGGGGTCTTCACCTCATCCTGTATACTGCCTTGTTCAACTTGCAGAACTCAATACAGTGAACTGTCACTTTACCAGGAAGTCCTCAGAACCCCGTATTAAAACTAAAGACGCTTAAAGCCCGACACCTCTCTTACAAAAACCTGACTAGATCTATTCACCTTAGTGTGACTATAAGCCATATTTGCCGGTTGCTTATTAGTCGAGAGAAAAGACTCATAGATTAACTAGAAACCTACAAAAAGAGATTACGTAATACGAATGCCATATGAATTGGTTTAAAATTCGGACAGCATTTTACCGAGTAACACAAGAGTGCGTTACTGAGTACACCATATTCTACTACGTCTGACCCAGTGTATCACTCCTAAACCCTTGGAATCTATGCGTATTCTAATTTCAACCCAAATTTTAGCAACTACCAGCAACATGAAATGATATAAATGGGTGTCGGGCAGAATAAATCAATATGGGAACAACAGTCAGATGAATGCTTTCTTAGGATGGGGCCAATCGGTCGATCAGTGGTGTAAGCATTCAGTAAGCGTATGAGGAGCGTAGAGGGTTCGGTATTATCTAGGTGAGGTCACACAACATAAACATGACCGGTGCTTGATCGATCAAAGATGATGATAACCTTCATTTTCAAGCTGGTAAGGGACTCAAGCATTAATGTTACACCTTCTCTTACCAGTTCGGTTTGTCTGCAAGCAGATTTACTAGTTGGAGCCTATCATCAACACGTCATGTATGCCGTATGTCAGCGGAGTGTCCTCCTCAGAGCTTGTTGCTCACTGTGGTTGCTTACAGTCAGAATGAATCGTGAGACAAACAGAGGATGACGTGGTTACTAGTTGTTAAGACTTCCATCGCTTTGTTAAGCAAGATTGAGAGCTGTTATTATTAATATTATTATTGGCACCTGCCGTTTTGGTCATTTGTACTTTTCTTGACACAAAAATAAATATATGCATCTGATTATTAATTTAAAGCAACCTTACATAAGAACAATAGTTGAGTCTTCTTCTTAATAACCACCCAGTTGTCAGCATCGGTGGTGCGATGTCATGCTGACTGATCATTCACACATTTCAGGACGTGCAAAATTTGATCATCAAACCTGCCAAACTAGTTCAAGTGTACTGGTTACTTTCAGACCCATTCGGACACCGTGGAAACAACAGGTTTGGTTCAGTTGGCCAAGGTAAACTTTCCACTCTGATCCACGTTCACAAACCCTTACTACAATGTGTGCACACTGTCGTCGTTATGTGTCTGCCTGGCTGTCTCTAGCCCGTCTCATTTCTTGTATTTAGTTTTCGATGACTGCTTTTCGATCTGTTTCTTGTCCGCTGAAACACATTTGTTGTTTGAACAATACCGAAAGAAAACATGTTTTGAGATGAAATTTCGCATGCTTTATAAGTGAAATTCGATGACATTAATAACTTTACCTTACTATCTACTGCTGGTTATTAATAAACGTAAAAGTCAACGTAAAACAATCTGGTGTTGTCTAATTGGTGAGTTTTAGGTGGATCGTCAACAGTTCAAGAAGTTGACCAACAAAATTGTTGTTACAGTGACCAGTAAAACAAGTATGTCGCTGTACAAAACGTTTACATATTTTCAGCCTTTAGTTATTGAAACTCTCAGTCTTGGTAACTTTAGTTTTTAAGTGTTGCTCAGGCCTAGCAGAAGACACAGTAACCGATCAGCCTATAACGGTTGGTAGCATTTCTTAATGACTGTTTCACTCGACTTTTGCATAAGAGAATGAAAAGTAACAACCCTCATAATGAATGGGGTTATATCCTACGTAAGTAGCACGGACTAAAAACTGACTGATCCGAGGTGTCTCATGATTATAAAGTCACATGAAATGACGGATTCTTCCGTTATCTTCACTCGGGACTTCATCAGTTTCAAAATTTGTATTGTGTCAGGGTTAGCACTATCATTTTCGTTACTTAACAGATCAGCGATGAATAACACTCACAAACCGACTGGCTTCAATAGTCACTTGACTGTAATCATTTTTTTACTCATTGACTAATACCAAAATAAGTGCTGCCAACATCCTCGACAGGAGAAAAACGTCTCTGTTTCATGTAATAGATCTTAATAATGAGGAATTAGAGTGAAATTTGGGAGGTTAGCAATGAGGTTGAATACCTAATCTGCTACTCGTACAAAGTAATGCATAAGAGACTAATCTCACAAGGGATAAAGCCATCCATGCCTGGCATTACCAGCCGTACTGCTTAAGTTACTTACGAGAAGCAGTAGCACGTGTATCAGTGAACGGAATTTGATATTAGCATCTCCTAAGACCACATTCTGGAAGAAAATAACAAGTTCATTGTTATTCCCCATTAAACGCTAAGATGGATATCGTCGCTTACGGACTCAATTGCGGATAGGGTATAATGTTCTAGCAGGTCAAATGTAAATTGCACACGGTCCGGAGTGCAACATTTTGGTGATTGAGGTGCGTACAAAGAGTCGACAATGTTGACATGTATATCTTAATGCGACAGTGAATTTGTAAAGGTTAATAATCAAGCATATCAGCCGCAACTAAACAGGAAGTGTTCCAGAGCGTGAAATCTCGCAGACGAACAAATGTTAAGATACTTAACATTAACAGACAGTATGGTGAAGCTATGGACAGTAGTAAGGGCAAAGTATCCTCTTAAATGATAGCGATTAAAGACACTGCATCCTGGATGTTATTAACATCGCATCGCCCTCATCTTTAATTTATTAGCTGGTTGTGACTTTATAAGGAAATGTTTCGTTGTCTGTGAGGACTTTTGAATATCATTTACATCTGGTCCCATTTATCACATTTATGTAGATATTTAGAGCAGCACCAGATCCAAGTTTGTCTCCTTTTTACGGTTTATTAATACTGCATGATAAGGATTAGGACTCCAGTCCATGCTATTAATAGATGATCTTATAACCACCATATCACTGACCTCACACTAGCCATAACCAAAATACCCTACTGTAATATTCAGTCGTATTAGGTGTTGAGTGATACTCAAGTTGCTTGTTTACCCCTGAGAAAGACAGTGCATAAACCTGCACAATGACCCTCCTGGGTCGTAACTCTCATGAATTTATACAAAAATTTAATGTACATGGTGAAGCTCTGGCGACCTTGAAGTAGTGTGAAGATATAATTGTTTGCCAGCGTGCAAGAAATTAAAAACTCGATCAGAAAGAAAGCACATTTCATTGTATATTGTCACAAGTTATGGAGCAACGAATTTTGACGGTGTTAGTTTTCCTTGAAAGCAATCATTAACCCATCATTTTGTGACGGTGGACAATAAACTTAAGACCAGTGAAAGTGGTAAGTTACATAAATGGGATATTTTCAAGTATTCGCAGTCCGTCTATTTCCTAGAGATGAAATCAACTTAATCAGATACGAACCTGTAAATGCCATCAGTGTAAGTGATGTGGAACTTGTTACAAAACGTGAATTAATGATGCAATTAGAACTAATCACCTCGGGTTATGTGACCCGAAGAAATTAAATGTAAATTCTGAGTTTTCCATTAATGAATGTCGTTTGTGTTGTGTGATTCTGCACTCAATTGGTTGCACGCTAACAGTTTTCATCGGTTCACACTTATAACCTTGTTGTGGTTTTGTGTAGTTGAACCTAAAGCGATGCGTAACATATTTCAGCAGTTGAGTTTTAGTTTATTGTGATTAACGATGTTTATATGACGCTGATATATTGCAGTGCTTTAAGTAGAATGGACAACATGCTCATTTTCAATACGTTCTTCTTTTATTGGGCCAATCCACATGTAATGACCTATGGTTGAATTTGTTAGGAATATATTACTCTATTGTGACGCATGCCACTCCTTTTTGCGATCTATGTAATTTTGAAGGTAGTCTTGATGACAGTTTCCTTGCTGTCATTGCGTTATTCTTAATGGGAAGTTGCATCATTAGGGATGGTGGTGTAGAGAAGGAAGTAAAAGCGCGTATCTCTAACGCTAGGGCGACGTTCACTAACCTGGGGCACCTCTGGTGACAGAGAGGTATCTCTCTGATGCTTAAAGGCCGCACATATAAGGCGAGTGGGAGCACTGTCTTACTTCGCTGCTCCTAATCTTGATCACTCAGGGTGGAAGACGCGAACCTGGTTCAGGTGTCTGACCAACGCATCAGGTGGCACTAACAAGTATGCAACGAAAGAGTTAGGATGTGGGTATTTGACAATGACTGCCAAGCGAGTTCATCAGTTTGGTTTCTAGATTTCTCTAGACCTAGATGTTTAGGCCATGTACTAGGGATGTCAGTTAGTCGTTTATCATACCGGGCACTCTGGCGATGTTGGAGCCGAATGGTGTTAAGTGTGACGTGGACAATTGATGACCTGGGCCATAGAAATGAAGTCGTTTTCCATAGGTTCGTCACTATAGATCGGGTACGTCTCTCGTGTTAGAGCCATTGCGGTGGCTGGAGACGTCAGGTAAGATGGCGGCTAATCGAGCTCAGTGGCCTGAATGTTGCCGTTGTTTGGCCGAGTTGTCTGTGAAGTGAGTGCATTTAATTACGCGGGGCAGTGAAATCTGTAAGGAAGCCGTCTTGCTGATGACGCATTACCTTCACCTACAGCTCAGTTGTTTGTTTGCAAAGTGTAGGCATCTTGATATTTAATGTTTGAATATGACCGTTGCTATTTTTAGTAGTTAGGTCCTTTCCCGTCCCCCTTTTTTTCTTCCTATACAGGGTTTGTTTTTTATCTTCATGGTTGTGTGGCAGTTAAGCATCACTGCGAACCACTGATATATTACTGTCTATGAGGATGATAATGATGTTGTGGTGTAAGTTGAAGTTTATGCTTTGCCTACCGGGGTTCTGGCATCCCATACCTGTACATGAAAAGTTTCAAACCGTTTAATTTCAATTTACCTGCAAATATTAGGGAAAATGTATTACAGGGAACTAAAGAGGTTTATGGGAAGGGAACTGTGGTTTTCCCATTGAATAGTGCTGATGTTATTATTGCCTATTTCGCTTACTTGTCAGAATGTGGAATTATCAACAGAAATCGACCGTAGCAGCCATCAAATGAATCTGGCAGTGCAACGAACTCAGGACGAATTCCATAAACAACTGATCGACGTTGAACGTAGATTGATGAACCAGGTGACAGAAACGCATCAAGAAATCCACACGTTAAGCGCACAATGTTTGAACGAGCGGCATCGGTTGGAAAACAAGCTATCGGATAATATGAATTCGATGTTTTCAGCTTTAGAACATCGGATTGTGAGTTAAACCCGAAGAGTGTTCGTTTTGTTTACAATTAACTATTAACTACTGATGATAGAAAGTTAGTAGCGTAAAGTAAATAGGTGAATTGGTCGACGAACAGATCCGTAGTTAACCATCAAGTGCTCTACTGTTACCAAGAAGCCTCATGCTACTAGCATTCGCTTGGTGTTTCTAAGAAAAGCCATGACTCAGATGACACATTTGGTTCAAAGGCAAGTAGCTAGACGGACTCAGTCATGTTGGAATAACTTCGTGTCTCATCAGGCAACAGTCATTTGTTAAATTAATCTGGCTTAAAGTTTGTATTCAGTTTAGCAGCACATTTTTAGAATCATCTTATACTGCTAGGACAGTTGATCCCAGTAGTTCTCTGCAGATTACCTGTTAACCACAGTGAGGAATTGCCTCTAGGTTATGCAGTGGCCGAGGGACTGGAATCAACCACACTGACTGCTAAATCCTACTCCGCTTAATCTGGCACGACTGATCATTTGGATTTGCGAAAAGCTATCCCACCCCAAGTAATGAGAGTTCACCCGGTAGTTCACGTCAACCTGGTGTCAGTTGAACGCCGAATTTATTGACAACCCCTACACCCTTTTCACCTGATGAACCGAGCTCACTGATCACAAATTTTTAGACTCGTGTCATCAACTAGTGGTCATTACGTTCGTTGCTTAAAGTTAGTTTAAACGGGTATTGTACTTGAAACACACTTAATTTTTTTGCAAACTTGGTTTGGATCTAGTAGACTACTGAATAACTGACATCCTGTGAAATTCATGCGGTCTTCACAGACGGTGCCGAGTTAGGTTAAGCTACACTTTGTTACTGATAAGGAACCAAGGTTTTGGTTGCATGAAGTTAAATACTGCTTAAGCATGACAAATACTGCAGTCGGTAAGTTTCATCATACACTCGAAGTCAGGGCAAGCGGAATACGCTAATAAAGTTACCGGATGTGCAGTGGGTCGTTGTCTATCTGCTTTTTACTGACTCATATTCTCAGTTCCAATTCTTATATGCGAATAACATCTCATATAACTGTTATTGTCTGATGCAGTATATAGGAAGCAGCTGTTTACAAAAAGGAAACCTCGAGAATTTCAAAAGAATATGAGGCAGCTGACGTTTAGTGGATGGTCATTGCCATATAAATAGCTTGTATTTTTTCGCCTTGCCGCACACGTTTTGGGGCGGAACAAAGATGTTTTTTTGCACGTGTATTTAGGCTTGTCTTGGGAGCAAATCACGGGACATTTGCGATATTTTCGGAACCGAGATTTACCGTGTTATTTATTACCAGGACAAGAATTCTATTTTATCGAGCGCACCACTATATAAAAAACGAACCAGTGTATCGTTTCGAGGGTTTATAACAGTCATGCAACACACCGGCTGACTAAGGAAAGCACTTGACTAATATTGAGCTTTTGTTAGAACTCATCACCAAAAGTGAAATGTAATACAGTAACCATCTGATGAACGATTTCATCATGATCTGTTAATGACAGGAAATGCTAGGCATAAGTCACACTTCGTTAACTATTTATGTCCTATCGCGGCTTGCGCACTTGTTTAGTGAAGCACAGTCAATCGTTATAATCAAGGTGGCTCGTATATATCATACAGTGATAATTTCATGATGTTAGTTGTATTGACTATTTACTGTAAGTCATATATTGCAGTGTTGTATGACAAGCAGTTTCGTTGTGAGTAGTATACTACTCACAAGTAGTATATTACTCACGGGCTACATTCAGGAACAAAAGAGCAAGCTGCGAACGCCAGTAAGATGACGGACAAAAACAGACTATCGGAATAGTGTGTACGCGTTATGAGAGAAGTTCCACCAAGGCGAATGATGATGTGCTGTCACCCAGTGTATGTGAATGCGCGTCTGCCGTGCAAATGAGTGTACGCGTTTGTGGTCCAATTTTTGACATGACCTGTACGGGAGTTTGCGCAATAAACGAATTCTCAGACCAAGCGTCTCTTGCGGTCAAAATAGCAGTGAACCGTAACCACTGATGAGCGGTTGGATGTTCAATGAACCTCCAGTTTTACATTGCTAGACATGAATATATGTATTGGATTTAGTAAATAAGTTCACACTAGATCGGAGCCAACCATGTCAATTGCAGACTTCGGTGAGTAATTTCAATATCATCTTTCACCAACACCGTGTCACACTGTAGGGTCTATTATTGTGATTGTGAGCTTGTATCTATTTCATGCTGCTAATGTAGGCAGAGCAAAAAGACGACGAAGCAAAACTTGGCGATGAACTGGTAGCAAGAATGGACGAAACTGAGAAGGAAGTGGAGCAATTCAAACAGCAAGTACTTCGGACTTTCAAGGTATGATGCGAGGCAAACACATATAGATTATATCAATATGTCATATCATCTGCTTGTACTTACTTGAAAGTTGTTAGCAAACTGTATTTTAGAGGAAATCTCATTTGTATTTGAGACTGATCTGTCCACCCATGGTCATGTATCGGTCAGAAAGATGGTACTGGTTGATACCTCTGGCTTGGACACAGATTCTTGAGGTTTTCATGCGTTAGTTCTATTTCTCTCCTTATTTTGTAACACTAGGGATTTAGTTTAGTTTCATTCCTTTGCTCAGTCGTTTCTATCCTATATATATGTACCTAGCTAAATAATTGTATGATATTATGATACTGCTGATGCACCATTACAAGTACTGGAAAAGGTCATGTTGTTGCTGTTTTCACTGTGAATGATCTGCTCCCCGTATATACGCTGATACTAATATCCATTCTGTCATTAGTTGATCCCAGTGGCCATCATTGTAATGGTACACAACTGGCTTAACATATCTGGGTCGAGCCAGCACGTGCTATAATACTGAGCGCACGATCTGCACGTAGCAGTTAGAAGGAGTAGCCCTTACACCCTTTCTCGAGATTGTGAGTTGCAGGAAGGTGTGTGAATTAAATTTCTTCTCTATTGCATCTTCTTTCTGATAGACCGAGATTCATCTGTCAGGTGTTTACAAAACTTCACTCAATATCATTTGAGTGTTCGCAGATTCTGGATAACTTGTAGATCGATGGAAATTCGGTCCGTGAGTAGATTAAGTTCAGAAGCAAATGACTGTGACCTGTTCCATCAGTTCATCAAAAATATCTTACACAACAATACTGAAACTTTAGTTTAACCCAGTCGTTATTAAAATATCCACGCATTGAATGGAGTCAAGCAATGTGATCATTGACCATGGCTCACAGTGTCCAGACGTTGCGTGCACCAGTGCGTTTCAGCCCATTTTCTGAACCTGAAAATTCAGGTACACTCTGGCCTTTTAGTTTTAGGTATGTTTCCAAATAGCAATCTTACTTTAGTTGATACCCTGTACTCTACGACAATACAAATATATTGTAGTACTGTTTGCTCATTGACTTACTGCAAAACACGAAAGCACATAAACAATCAGGCAAGCAGTTTAAATATTTCACATACTGACATCTATGTAGTTTTAACTGAACCTATATGATCGTTGTTTCAGGAAGTTGAAACACGTATGAACCGTATGGCCGATGAAGTCTGTGACAATCATCGGGGCACGATGGATGCAATAAGGGATGAACTACGCCAAGGATTTGCAACCGCACATGACACCATCCAAAATATGAAGTCAGTTCTTGAAAGTAAGATGCGCATCTCCGAAGAAAACCTCCAACTAGAGCTGGGACAACTTCGTAAACTGGTAGTTCTGGTTTAACTGCTCAAGTTGTAACAACTACTTGAGACTTTCGATACCCTAGGGTCACCGGTCGATACGGGCCATATCATTTCTCTTCCACACTCACGCACATTTATATGCCTGTTCTTTCTTGTATCATACGTAGGTTGTTTTATTCAGCTATGCTCATCGAAGTGCATAACGATCCGACCATATTTTCTACAGTTGTCATTTCCTTTCATCATGGTTTTGGGTATGACATACTAACGTTGGGACTATTTTTTTAATCATTTCACCATGCTTCTGCATGGTTCCACGGATGACCTACAAAAGCCGACTAATATCAGGATTCAACCAAACGTTGCTTACAAATGGTTTTTTTTACAACCATGAATTAAACTTCCTCAACTAATCCTTGTTTTTATTTGCTGTTATGATAATGAATATTGTGGAACTCCAGCTAAACCCTTCCTAAATGCAACGCGCAAATGTTAAAATACTGGGAGAGTAATGAAATTCCACTTTTTTGCGTTTACCAATCTGGTAGATGGTGTTGAAAAAGGTAACATACACCAATTCGTAGGTTAAAACGAACTACTTTCAAGTTATCAGTAATGTAATCTTTAATCCTGATTTACAACTTTAAGGATTATCTTTGAAGCTGAGTATGACGGGCTGAGGAAATTAAAATGTACCTGTTTGTTATAAATTGATGGAGAGGTTACTTAAGCTCGTCCAAATAACTTATGCTGCGCAAAGATCTTAAATTCGGTGGACCTGTATTACCATACTGATCTGATGATGAGATATCGAAAACAGTTGTTGGTCATGATTTTCTTCTGTGACCCAGTGGGAAGTGGAGTTTATAGAACTATCATTGGCACTCATCTTAAGCGAATTTGCTCATATTCTCAACCATCTTCACTATATGTCTGTCTGTTAACGTCATCATCCCTTTTAACCTTGCTCTGCACGACAGTTAACTTCTAGCGCTTTGGTTATCTGTTTGCAAGGTGCACGCACCTGTATGCCATATGTTTCACTTTAGATTTGCAACCGTTGCATATTAAACTCCTTCTCCCCATAGTCGTTTTATCCCTAAGTTAGAGCTTGTTTTGTTCGTGGTTTTACGGCAGTTAAGTAAAGTCTTACATCTCTTTGCTATCGTAACCAGTTCCAGAAAGGTGTCCACGAGTTACGTGAATATGTACCAGACTTGCTCAATAAGCAATCGGTCAACCATTATGCATCAATATTCTTACATATCTGTAATGGAAGATGAAGGGTGAATTCGTGTTACTAACTGTTCATATTGTCTCATACAAACGTTTCTTTCCTTGTTAGTGTCAAAATATAGTTAATTTGAACGATTACTATGCATAGAGCCCGTAACTACATGAATAGGACCCTGTGTGTTTTTGTTTTAATAAACTGCACATAATTTAACCTCGGTAGACGTAATTGAAACCCTTTTCTCCAAAATGTACTCTGCAGTCAACTTTGTACTCACTCAGTTTGACGACAAAATAAAAACATTGTGGATGAACCTTAATGGACAAAAATTACTACCTCACTATTGTGTTAGTACTGAAAACCTATAAAAAAAACCCGGTGAGACTAGAAAAGTTCATTTCTTATTAAAGAGCCTGTTGTTATTATATCAGTTTTGATGGACGACAATTACTTGAAGATTTGGATGAGTATACTTCAAATTCTACTGAGGTATATTGGCAGTTTTTTGTTCTAGTGAAAACCTCGAACGTTTTTGACCGAATACAAATCGATAATACATTCATATACTAAGACCACTCTGGGTAAGTGATAACGGTGGAATAGTATTAGTTAACTACTATCATTTTCAGTAAATATTTACTGGTCCGTGTCCTGTGAGATCTTAAGGTCGGATTGAGTTATCATTATGTGTACACTTTACTCGTTGTTTCAGTGTCGTAGCACTAGCTCAATTGAAAAGTATTGTTGACTCAACTGCTACTCAGTACCGTCGCTCCAGTAGCTTCCAACACAAGCATCACCACTATTCGCTAGCAGCTTCAGCTCACACCATGCGTCTTTAAGAACTCGGTTGGATGCGGGATTTTTTTTCTTTCGTTTTTTGTTAATTTATATCTCTCAGGATATTCCATGTTAACGATTCAATGGATGACGACTTAAACCATTGAGCTGTGTGGACAGGTTTATAAGAATTATGTGTGAATTAACTAATATTGGAAACCTTCCACCTTCAAGTTCCCACACGTATATTGCTTGGATATTTTACGATATTTTCAATATTGCCGATAAAACGTTTTAATGACCACGATCGAAAAATCTACCAGACATTTAGGTTCTTTAGAATAAATTTACACGAATTCTAAGTCGAAACATATCAGTTCTCCCAATGAACACGCCGTGATAAAAGCTGACCGAAATATCCGAATGAATGTCCTCAATATCCAAAACTCTGTCTCATAATGTTCGGATAATGCCAAAGAGATTACGCGCGTTTTTGCTTCTAATGCATCGTTTATTAAGTCACAGAAATGGAAAGCATATCATTTCATTTGCTCCATGTGCTGTTTTGGACAGTTAACGACTGATTCAAAATTCCCAGTACGGATCGTAGTCTTCATCCATGTCAGATTCATCTTGGGATTCTGAAAGTGGAATGGAATCGAAAGCATTGTGATTAGAAGATTCTATCTCATCTTTCCTCTTCTCGCGCTAACTTCAGGGGGCATGTAAACTAACAAAGCTGTTTATTCTGGTTGATTTTAATCCACTGGTTCAAACAGAACCGACCGACTTCTTTTAGACTACTATATTTGAAATAACACATTACAAAAGAGTTGGTCTAGTCATCAGGCTGAGATCGTATGTGAACCATCCAAACCTAACTGACGTGGTTATCCATTGTTGGACAGCATTATTAAAGGTGAGAAAGACGTTACAAAAGAGGTCCGTACGCTGACCAGGAGCAATGATGTTCGGATGCTAGCGTGAACATCACAAATTTAAATGACATATTTGAATAACCCTTAAATTACTGATGGAACGCGAGTTTGTGATTGTGTCTCTTTAGTCAACATAACCTTTTCCTTGTTCTGTCTACGTGATCTTAACTTTGGAAAACAGACTTTGTAATTGCTTCTGCTCATCTTGCTTATCGAGGCGTCACACAACGATATCAAACAGTGAAATAAGTATCCGTTAAAAAGCAGTTTCACAGTTGTTTGCTTGCTGAGAAACCTCTATTCTCTCATTTTCACTATCCAATAAGTCAGCATCTTCTTTTCTTTCTGTTATGGGAGTTGCATTTAGTCGAAATACCGATGAAAATTCCACCAGGCACTAATAATGAGTAGTATAAAATAAATGCCTTTTTCCCAAAAGATCTACAATGGAAGCAGCTATTCGGTATCGATCACCAAGTGACTGTTGCTTACTGAGTTGCAGAGCGAACGTAAAATGTCACAAATAAGTTGAATTTAATACAAATGTCCGTCGTATCAAGTGACACAATAAATATTTTTTCGTATCCACTATTTTTCTTGCTCCTTACTGTTTGCCTAATAATGCTTAGGTAGTCGAAACAAACACCACAAATGCGTCTCATTTTTCTCCATACAATTGAACAAAAAGTGAAAGTTTCGTCGAAAGCTGACCAAAGACAGTGTAAAGATGCGGATAACATTATAATGATCTTCAGTATTGCATACGTGACCGCACTACTTCATTTTCAGGCAGAGAATTAAGAACCCCACCTTATTACAAACGATCTTCTGCCGATGAGTAGTGAAATATTTGATTTACATTAAGTGGACATATTTTATAATCGATCGCAACCTCCACTAAAGGTTAGTCCATTTCGAAAAGATGTATCAAAACTGAGTTTTGCTGTTGTCAGACCTCATCGATAATCCATACTCTGTAAATGACAGTTATTTGAACACCAGTCCATATTTGCTTGAAGCAACTGTGCTGAATGCTGGTCATTGACATTCTGTTAGAAAAGATTAGATTACCGTGTCTAAAAGAACAAAATGGAAGCGGAGTACTGCTTTTAAATCGGGTCGGCCGGAAGGTCCGTCTGATTGAAAAAAACCGCGAATAAATATGGGTGTTCAATTTAACTATATCAAATTTAAAACCACCCATTAATAATCTAGAAACACAGCCTTGATGAAATAAGAGAGAGAGGTCCTTAAGGCAGGGCTATCGATTAGAGTGTTTCTTATGCAGACGATTAGCAACGTGACTGTTATTCAAAAGCTGATGTGATTGTGAGTCTGAATATGATTATTCAGTTATGTCTAATTAAAGTTAAAACAACTTAGTATTCCATACCGCTCGCCCATAAAAACATGGACCACAGACCACATCCTGGCCATGACAAGGATATGCACTACTTTTGAGCTCTAACAAGAAGCGACTGTCTTCAGACAGTTTCTTGAACGTCCGAATGAACCGTTTTCAAGGCAGTTAGGTTGGTAATGAATCGCTTTTGTTCACGATTAAATGTTATTTTTCTATTTTTCATTCAATGATTTCCATTCAATCACGAAGCGGTTTCACAACTGACTGGCACTGAATAGAGGAAAATACCACTGTTCTATGATCTTGTACTTACCATCAATGAAGCTGTTCAAGTTAAGGTTTGCATTCTCATCAGAGAAACATTGTTGGTTGTATCGATCGTGAAGTTGATCGACATCAGCCGAGTCGACCGCATACATCATATAAAAATTGCACATTTCGTCCTTTCGCGTATTACTTTAACAAACGAAATCAATAAAAACGACATTGTGAAGAAAACTGAGAGAAATGTAAACATATCAAGAATTGTAGCATAAAATCGAATGTTAACTGGAAGTGGAAAACACTACTATTAAATGTCAGTTTAAACCGGAGATTGATTTTTTTCCAACTGGAGACAGTTCATTTGAAGTTGTCAGTAAGAATTGATTATGACCGTATTTATCTGAAATACGAACTAAGTATTGTTCGTTGTGCTTAGTAACGAATCGAGACTCCAAAGTGGTTGACCTTTCCTTCATGTGGTTAACCTGAATAAGGTTAGGATAGGCGATCGAAATTGTATCATCTAACGCTTTTGCTCACAAGACCATAGGCCTCGTAAACCTAGCTTTTGATGTGTTTTATATCGTTAACGTGCCGTTTGTGAGCATCCCACTAGTAGGAATGGGTGCAGTCGGTGATAATTCATTCGGCGATAAGTAATGTCAAAAAGTGCGGTCACTGCGCAGAACCGTGAAATCCCGCCAAAATATCACCACATATGTGAAGAATAGCATTTAACGGGGCTGTGTCGTTAATACTGCTCACAAATTTATGCTACAACTTACACCAGTAGATAGTCTTAAGTCCGAATGTTGTGTACGTTCTCTCAGATTGATCGTTTTTATTATCATAGCAAATAAATGTTCTATGAAGGAGAACGCTCTTGCGATTACGCTTAAAGATACCATTCAAACGCCGGATGAGTTTTCAGTAAACTGTTGTATATTTTTGTTTACAACAACAATTAAAACACAGGCACATATCCAGGCAGTATATTTCCATTCAGCACTTAAAGAGAAAGGGTGGAGAAGACGAATCTTCTTTACGTCGGGTAAAAGGTAGGGGATGAGAAATGTCTAATGAAAGTGTGATGAGATCAGTGTTTACAACAGTCGAGCACATGTAGATCTAAATGACAAAATAGTCGTTTCACAGATAAAGGATACTGGAAACCTCGTTGAATCAAAAGCTAGTTACATTAAGAATGTAGTGGAAAACTACGTTAGCAGCATACTGAAGTCTTCAAAAACTATTGAAAACAAAAATGGTAGAAATCTGTTGAGGCAGTACTTAAAGACGTTAACCTATTTTCAGTGTCAATAGGAATCGTTGATATCACCGATTCCATCTATCCTGAGCAAATTTACAACTCCCACAGGTTTGCCTCTATCGGAGGATAGGCGATCTTTATGATACTGTACAAAGTACCGGAGTTATATAGACCTTTTCTACGTTTGAGAACCTTGAACCTCTGGGAGATCCTGCTGGCTGGGTTTGAGATGGGACACTTGTGAAGATGCCACCGTCATTTACTCACTTTTGTTCGCTGCGTGTATAAGCTCACCAAACATCAGAGTAATTCTTTTGTAAACATTCTTAAGCATCAGGTAGTTATCATGATGACTGAGGAAACTGCCATGGATGCATTTGGGCTCAATGTTCAAGTTGTAAAAGACATCTTGGTTTGTCCAGTATTCACGAAGTTGTTCCACAATTGGCATTAAACGCTTGTCTATTTCCTGTAGCCTTTGTCTCATGTCAACATATCAAGTCAGGATTGGAATATATATACCAAACCAACGAACTGCGACAGGAGTTCTGGCCCATTCTAAGTTATTTCGAACTTACAAAAATCGACTGATCCAAACCGTAAAGTTAGATTTTATACTAGACTTAGATTCCAACAATCTTGCAATCCATCTTTGTTTAGGTCCATCGGTTGTGCAATTCAGGAACGAGCAGGCCAAATAATTTGGCAGAAGGCTGATATAAAAGATGAGTTCTGTATTAGTATGCAAATATCTCGGTATCTGAAAACTCGTTGGGAAACTGAAAACTGAGCCCTTCCCTACAACGTTAAGGCTAACATGCAAGATACCCATGAGAAGACGCTAGTGCAAACTGCAGCTGGATCTTGTCAGACGCTACTGAAGATTTTTTTTCCATTCTGGTTTTGTCAATGATGGTTTAGATCGGAATGAACCGTCCCGAGATCAATTGACCAGAAGAAATCATTGAGAATGAACTGAGTGGCCACCATACATTTGATTTCATGTGTCCCTTCTGCACTGGTTTTGGCCACAAGAATTTACGGTAACAGTGGAGATAATTCTCATCAGTGAGACAAAATGATGAGCGTGTTTTCGAGATCTTATCATCAGGTCAGTGTACAATTCTTAGCTATAAAATTACACATGGATTCTTTGTGGCGTAAGCTGTAGTTTTTAACCAGATGGACCATAAGCGACCGAGATTACTTATGACTGGTCCAGAGAGAGCCATGATGAATTGATCGATGACCATGGAAGGCTAAGGGTATGATGAAAAGTTTCATGAGTTGCACACTTCTGCAACATTATCTGATTAGAGCTCCTAACTGTAATGCGGAATTTGTCTATTAGAACCTCACTCAGGTTATTGTCCGTCTGACTCGAATTGTGTTGTTTGTGTATTTCAAACAAAGAGAAAAAATTATGAGTCTATAAATGCGATACATATTTCTAGTCAGCCAAACGATCAAAGCATTAGAAATTCACACCCATCAGCTGTACACTGATTGTTTTTTAATGTTACATTTCAAAACAAGGGAGATTACAGTCATAAAAACATTTGCCAGAATTAAACTGGAAATCATTTTTGGACCAAATTTCAGAATGATTCGACAGTCAATAGCAAAGTCGAAAATAAGAGGCTTAGCTCTGCAAACACCAAAGTGACGAACGAGATTTACACACACTGTATAATACACACCCTAACCGAACTGGATGGTTTAACGAAAATACTACATATATTTAATAATCCCATGTTTAGCTAAATCTTACTAAGGTACCCATTCGAATTATAAGGTGGGTTCGCTATAGGTCAGAGGTGCTTCAATGTGTGTGAACCATTCTTGAGGAGCCGGATAATGATGGATACGGCAATCGTAAGCGATCAGAAGTTTACCACCCTCGACTGATCAGGAGAAGCTCAATGGAATATCTCGAACGTTTTGTTCGATCGGTTGCATATTTGAAGTTAGTGGTGTGAATAATACACGTTTGTGAACGCGTCCCGCCCACCATTATATGCACCAACATTCCTTTGAGCCATATCCGTTCACACGGCTGTTAATCCGAGTACGATGCGTACAGAAAAATTTCCTGCTCGATACAAACAAAGAAATGAATATATACAAAAATTTGTAAGCAGATCTCGGTTTAACGGTCTAAGTTATACTCCAACTGTGCAACTATTTCTGTACGCATTTGTGGCTAAGGTCAATAACCAGAAATCGGCTTTTGTAACAAGAAACACCAATATCGTTTCAATTTGCAGCCTGTTTGTAACTTGAAGAAAGCCACGATCTGTATGCCTTACTACCAGGGAGAGTTGCGGTCATAATTACAATCTCATGAAAACTTACCCCATGTAAATCACTCGATTCTCGTGATTTGTCATGTTGCAACGAGCCATCTAGAATAAGCAGGTTGGATTAGAGTGTAGAACGCAAATATGACTCACCATGACGTCACCTGGGTGAACTGTCAACGTTTTATTTTCTACCGGGTAGAATGTCTGCAGGAGTGCTTACAGC
>JTDE01002726.1:0-44548 GCA_014338405.1 Paragonimus skrjabini miyazakii | reverse complement strand
TCGCTTACCTGTTTCTCTTGGGGCGACTTAGAACCAATCAAGTATCTTTTACCGTTGTGGAACAAAAAGGCCTCATTTACAACACCTAGTATGGGAAGACAGAGTGGATAAGATACACAATTTAATCGTGTGATTACATGTAACCATAAAGTTACGTGTTTAGGAAAGAAAAAGTTGTAAACGATACCTCAGTGTTAATTATATGCTGTGGGAGATTCAGGTCTCCCATTTCACAGAGGTAGTGGACACAATAATTACATGGTGATATGCGTTATTGGAGCGTGACTGTGTTGACGTAAGGTGTAGGGAAAATATGGCTGTTTGAAATTCCATCACATAAGACCGCGATGGTAACACATTTCTACATACCCATAAACGAGATGCACGTTCTAGGCTGAACTCCGGACAAACACAATCAACTTCAGCTAACAAGTAGGCACAAAATTTAAGGTCTAGTCTCAACATATCTGCCACGCATGGATGAAACCGATCACATGGTGCAGATTTTGTGGGTGAGTATCACTGAAAAACTTAAACGAAGCATGGTGAAGTTTGGAAATGTACGAAAATTTGTGCGATCTAAGTGTGGATGACATTTGAGATGTCTGCCGAGAAGTGAGATTGACTCCTATACTCTGACCTGGGAAGATACAGACGGTCCGTCCATTATATCATCCACACAAACCTAAACGTCTAAGTTTATTACCCTTGAGCACTGTGCTTCAGAAAACCCTGTGGCAACTTTCGACCAATTTTAAACGAAAACCACTTGAAGTGAAATGACCATACACTTTGGGTTCAGATTTATTGCTACATCAGTGGTCTGAGAAGTTTGGGATAAATCGAAGACGATCATACATACTGTCAAATACCAACCGACAAAAACACAAGCAGCAGTAAATAATGTAAATCGTGATATACACTTCATGACTGATTCGTTAACGATGCCAAGTAATATAGACAACTAATTCCGCATGCTAGAATGGCCAACATAATGCTCGTATGCGGGATTGCAGCACGTGGAATGAAACTGAAAAGTAACCGAGTGTTCACATATGATGATTCATTCGTGCCTAATGTGAGATCAATGGTGCAGTGGTCAATACTGTTGCCTCATGAAAGCATGGCCAGAGTTCTAGTCATGGTTATGACAAGGATATGCACTAACGATGAGTCCAAACAAGAGTGAAACTCGATCGTATTGCTTCCTTTCGAGAGGGACCGACAGAAATGTCTATGGAAATGCGACGGCTGCGATCAATTGTGGATGATGTTCAATCTATATGAAAAATGAATGCCAACTTTGAAAACCAAAAAAGGTTATAGAGGTGAAGTAGCAATCCATAGATTGTAAGAAGTGAGAAGAAGTGTTCACACAGTATTGTAGGTTCATCAGCTATTTCTGTTTAAAAAAAAACCAGCCCGTTCATCTGTATCACCAATGGCAACAACGTAAACATATTTGCCACAGTGTTACAGTACAACAGACATCTCTTATTACCAATGACTCAAACTTGAATCTAATGCACTTTATGTTCACATAATCGTTAACACTATCCATTCGTGCTGTGATTGAACTCATAGTGAATGAACCAGGTATGCAACAGGTGGAAAAATTATGAACCACGATTCAAGATTATAATTCTTCCATCAGTAACGTATAACGTAAGCAGTGTGATCATCTCACACTACGTTCAGCCCGTTCACGGGAGAGGTTATGATATATTCTATCAACGTGCTGTATGTCACCTACAGGTCTAACGGCTCTCGACCAACAAACTGCTCACTCTGAATTCTGCTTCCAGTGAGTCAAAGTTATGGGAGTCACTGGTATAGGCCTGAGTTATGAGCAGCACTTATTTAAATCCAGGTAGTAGCAGTGTATGGAACATTCTATTAGAATCTGTCGTAAAAATTGCAACGACGACTTACTTCAAGCGCGGCGCGACGTAAACATTCTGAAGGCCGATAGCAAATTTTGGAAAACTTGGTCATCGGAATCGCCCCGGTAAATCGAAGATGCGCTTGGTCTTTCACAGGCGCTTCTAGTCAGTTACTGAGTGCCACATTCTATGGCGAGTTTACGGGGTGGTGCAAGATCGGTTAGAATTCCCATCTGTCATTCACTTATTTATCATCTCCACACGTTTACACTTAGGAGATTTCTCATCCTCTGTCAACCGTCTTTCTCGCTAAACCGTCCGATATAAGCCCGAGTTTACATAAAAGGTTTCCGGTTTCTCCATTTTAGGCTCTTTCTAAAATTCCAGTGATCCGTTTGATTTCAGGAGGTAATCATACAAGGAATCGGTTTGTTATCAAGAGTTTCACAAATAATCTACGGGGTTCGCATTAAGGTTGACTTGCGAAACACTAACAGACGAACGTTGTATCCACTTCCGTTCGTGTACCAACAAACATCACGAGCAGCTACTCATCTACGGGTTAAATTCTAGCGACCGATGAACAGATTTTTACGTACTGCGCATAGTGCTCCATGTATCTGTAGTTTTAGCCTACCAGTGCTATCTTTCCTACATAGGTCGAGTGACTGCGTTCGATGTAGGGAAACTTTTCCGGCGACAAATGCACCTCTTTAAAACCTGGCCACTCATGACCAGTTTCCAATCTCAGTTCGACAACTGTCTCTCTTGTAGGTAAAAGTAGAGAGCATATTATTCGATGATTCGTTCGAGTTTGCAGTAGTTTATAAAGTTTCAACTGACCAGTGATAGAAGAAACATTTTTTGAGGAACGGCTGAGTATTATATCACAACTAGTGGGTTTCTCATTATTCTGTTATAGTAGATGCCCACAAATTGCATCGGCTTGTCGCCATTTTGTGTCATATATGTATATTTGTAATACTGGGAGAGAGTATTAAATCACAATAAATTTCTAAGACCAAAACTGACTAAGGTTTACAGTGTGTGAAGTGGAGTCACTTTTTACGCAAAAACAAGATGCCCTCATGTGTATGTACTACACGATAGGTGTGTTAAGCTGGTTACACAAACTTTCGCGGATTTAAACAGTTTGTAAGTGTCAGTTTGTTGTGTGATCCTATTGTACGACCTGGGTTAAACTATAAGTGGCAGCCAGGTGGATATTGATTGCCGCGTGGTCAAGGAATGGAAGTTTCAACTGCAACACTTGCCAGAAATAGTGTGAAGGTAAAGTTCAAAATGCAAGTTTTGACTGCAGGTCACTAGTTACTTTGTTTTATGCATTTCCCTATGAAGCACAAGTTTAATAAAACACTGATATCAATGCAAAATTAACTAGGCATGCCTGACATTTTGTACAATATTGTACACGCAAACTAAACCAAATCGCTTGACTAGGCATGAACTGGTGGTTTCGTCTGTGCACTGTCTGGATCGGTTCACTCCAAAGGGTGCACAGAAAGTGTTGATGAATCTAACTGTCCGGGTGTCAAGGCTGGTGGCTGTGATGGAGGACGCCAGTGAATCAAACTTCCGCATTTTGGTACTATAAACCTACAACAGTGCACTCTGATATTGATCTACTGGCTACATCAGTCGTTAACTAACGTTTGTGCTAGAGACAAATGTGATATTCGCCAGCACCCATTTTATTTTCATTGTTAGTTAAAACAGTGGACTCAACTAAACAATAAAACCTCGTAATCTTGTGAAACGTGTGACCTAACTACAGTATTCAACTGAGCCATTGCAGAAACCCGCAACATCCTACCTGATGTACTGGTGTGTTTGTGTGTGTTTCAGTCTCAAGCGTAAAACCTATCTTCTTCACACGTCTGAGAATTTACCTTCTACTTACGTTGGACCTGCACGGTCCCCATGTTTTGGTCTTATGACTGTTGCTCCAGTGCAAACCTTGTAATTGTGAAAGTGACACTCAAGTAATCGGCGTTCCATAGGAACCAAATGAATTACATTCCAAGGGGCAAAAAAAGAAAGAACACGATCACAATGTTTAGTTCTAAGAAATGAATAACCGAACAAGAATTTTGCACATTGTAGATGTTTACCCTACACGTAACAGCTGTGGGAACACTACAATGCAATCAGAAAGTCGCGCTTCAAAACGGATACCGCCTACAGCTGGCTATAATTTCACATTAGAAACTGGATTATCAAAATTGGAGGCAACGAGTATCATACTTGTCTTAAACGTCAACTTACTTCACTCGCCATGGGCTGTTCCATGCTGGCCGAGTAAATATGGAGAATTAAGTGATTTTCGCCTATTAATGAAAGCTACTGCTTACACAGTTTGTTCTTACACTATAGTTCGGAAACATAGTTTGTTAGTGAGGAAGGAAGGACTGGTAATGTCTGATCACGATTGTTCCCTCTACTTCGCCCACATCAAATGGAATGATCAAGTGAGCAACAGTGCTACTCAGCGGAGCTTATAAAAACCTACGAATATGCGATCAATCCAACAAATAGTTAAAACGTACAGTTTGTGATAGTGAAGTCGATTATTCCGTATGCCGCCTGGGTGTTTATTGTACAAAGCCTTGTCCACCATCAACACCTAGGTAAAATCACGTGATCATGACATTAAACTGTTACGTTTAGGCGACAATGGCCTGATTAGGGACTTAACGATCAGTCAAATCGCTAGCTGCGCGAATCATCAGTATGTCGGTATCCACATTTCTAGCTCTTCCATTTTATTTTTTTCAGTTCATTAGGTTCTTTCGTTTTTGCTCAATATTATGTCTTGTTTATTTGGATTCAATGACACTGATGTTTCCACCATTGTATTGCCCGTCATTCAGAAAGACATGATAAGAGCTTCATTCAACCTTGGCCGACGGTAGACGGAACACATTGACGTGACGGAGCTAAACGATGCGACCCAGTCAGAGCATACAATCCCGCGCTGGCGAGTGCAACCACGTGACAGGGGGTATACAGGTTCCGTTTGCTTACTCATCCTGGTCTGGTCACGCCCTCAAACTCGAAACCCTGCTGCGTGGTTCTGATTCCGCGTCCTTTTGTCATCTCCATATTGGCGTGCCAATCTGACAACTGGGTAACCCATTTGCGGGTCCTACCTCAAAATGTCATAACTCTTCCAGGTTAAGATGTCTTGATATCACTTTCCCTTGTCTCGATATCAACTGAAGATGTCCCAGGGGGATTCTCTGGGGTTCAACATCGAACGGCGTCGCACGGCTGATTCATACGAGTAGGGTGACAGCTACACGGATTGTTCGGCTCTTACGAAATAATAGGACAAATCTTCCGAGGGCAGAGATTCAAAAAATTGGTTTTACCATTACCCAGTCGCCAGGCTGGCAGGAAGGGCAGGTGAATGCGTACACGGTGAAGCCTGAGCACATCGGTGTGGATGTGCGGTGTAGAACGCACACGGAAAATGCCTCTGACAAACCGGTCGTCTATCTGTAATTATATCAGCGATTCACTCAGACTGGCACACGTTTCGATCATCATTATCATCTTCGTCTGACAAGTCGGACAAGCTCTTCCCAAGGTGGTCGAATGGTAGTTATGCGGGTGCCAGGACAATGACGGCTGTGATACCTAAGGGCAGAACTGAAACATTAAGAGTAGTTGGTTCATCGCGGTCCACAGGCTTTTGCAAACAGTGCCCTCGGTAAGTGGCACATCATTGCAAATCCATTTTGGTTTCGGATGACGTAGATGTGATTCAAGTGGAGTACGGGCTTGCTAACAGCAGAGTGAGGTTGAGGGCAGGTTAGCCACTATCTACCGTATCTATCAATGCTACGGCTGAGCGAGATAACAGACGACAGTGAAAGTGGTTAGCCAAATATGAAAGTATACCCACCGGTAGTTCATAAGGAACCAGCCAAAAAGAACCACGTTATAAACCACGGAATGCACATGATTCCTCCGCTTCGTTCCACTAATATCTTCTGAGAGGTATCTGTTGAACAGACGGACTAACCATCAACTGTAACCAGTTTCAGCCTTTCCCGTACTGTTCTCTCTAATGCTCCGTTCTGTGAGGGGTTTTGCTAATCGTGCCATGCGCCTAACACATGTCCAAGGTATAACTGTCCCAAATGCCATCTGTACAGATCGTGATACTGTCATTCAGTGTAGTCCTGAAAACAGGGATGGTAAGTTGTATGATGTGTGTATAAGGAAGTTACTAGAACGATGTAAATACACAACAGGCACACATAAATGCATGACTTGAACCAATGTTGCATAATTGACTATTCAGTTCTGTCCGAAACGTTTTCCAGTATATTTTTAGGGCACTGAGATGTGACAGTTTTAATTCATATGCATACAGTGTTTTCTTGTATAGGTGACAATTCCATTTCAGAAAATGTAGTATTGAAGGGGTCCTTCCTTAAACCTCTGTAGTGACCACTTTTTAAGTATGCAGTTCTCCAAATGGGACCATAACTGTTACTCCGTTTAACACATTAGCTATTATTCATTTTCCCGTAGATTTCGTGAAATCTAAGGATTATAGTTCCAAATCCGGTTAACTGTAGTCATGTGTGAGGTAAAAAGGTCCTAATCATTAATAGGATGGGTGCATACTAGCGACCCCCGCACAGTGGACAATCCGACGGGCCCTATCTCAATTCGTTGTTAGTCATAACAAGGCGCCGAATCGGCTTTCGGATGTTCAGTAATACGAGACATTCGGTAAATATGGTGGTGTTACCTAACGTAACTCAGGGATTGTTATCACCTCATCTCAAATAACCTGGACGACTAAAAGAGTGAACGTGATTGTAGCCTAACGGTTCGATTCTCAACTGATTACCCTCCTACTGCAAGCGAAAAGTGAAAGCTGGGCAAAACATTATTCACTTTGCAGGGATCTGGTCGTGATATGCTCTAACCGCTGTTAACTGAACACACTTTTCGTGAGTACGTAATCACTGATAAGCTAAAACACAGCGTTGTTGATTCCTTCTGTGCATATCAGCTGAGCTTCCACTGCACCGGGCATTATATACCCAGACCACCATAGAAAGGAATTAACTATTCTATTTCGTAAATTGAGTAGGGGTCACCTGCCTAGTCGAGGTCATTGTGATCACTCAAATCACTGACTAGAGACAGCATGCTAGATGGCAACGTGCCGTAGTCAGTAAGACATGCGGAGATTCATACCATTTCTAGTTCTTCCGCTGAGTACTTTTTTTTCAATCTTTATGCTTTTTGGTATATTTGTCTCTTTCTAGATTGTCCCACATCATTGTTGCAACGAACGGCAGACCGAACCAGAGTACTCTGTTGTCAAGCTCATGACTATGATGAAAGAATAAACGGACAAAAAGATGTTAAAATAGTATGAATGAAAGAGAAGAAACTACAGCATTCGGGAAAGATTTAATCAAAGAGAGGCTTAGACTGATGAGTTTACCGACACGTTCTGCACTAAAAAGGATTAATGACCTGCAGCCAGGGATTACCGGCCAATATTGCCGTCTGATCGGGCACCCAAGACATCAACATCATCATACCTGACCAAAAGGTACTGTGGCTCGAGCCGCCGATCACCTCAACAGTGACGTGGAATATCCCGGAAGAAAACGCCATTAGGAAGTTTGTAAATTAATAAAAGACTAAGCGGAAGGACTAGAAATGGTATGGATGCAGGTACGCCAAGACGGACAATGATTAACCAATGATCACTTTCTGGTCATGTGAATAAACAAAATGAAGAGGGAGAAAATATTTTACAGCAGGTTGGGCGTACTGATTTTAATATATTATACTAATAATAGATGAATACAAGTGAAATGGATACAACAGTAGTGGTTGATCTCACACGGTTAACCTACCTACATCGACTGATTTTCAACTTCCTTGTGGGTGATTACTTCAGCATTCAGCACTCTACGTTTTATGTACACATATATATATATATATATACCTACACAAATATATTGTGTATATATATTGTATAAATTACTAACTTCTTGATAAGGTTGTACATATATGTGTGGAATGGGCTGTAATGACTTGTACGATACATGGAAGCCTCGGGATCGTCAAGGTGATTTGAAGTGATAGCAACAAAACAAATTTTGTTCGTTTACTTAATCAAATGAAGGTAGTTCCCCTCTTTTTTATTGATATTTAGTTTCACGTAGTTGTTTACTCAGTGGGATTGAGAGAAAAGTGAATACCACAACGATTGCGAGTGGACTAAACAATAACCTGAAATGAGATCGGAGATTTCGACCTGTCTAGGAAGTCCTAATCGCGAGGTTATCGATTGGAGTTAACAGACAGTAACTGTGTCTCCCCTCGAGACGATCGGGCCAACTGATCATTGCTCACAAGCGAAAGTGGTAGGGCGTTCACATATGATAATTCGGTCGTGTCTAATGTGAGGTCAATGGCGCAGTGGTAAACATGGTTGCCTCATGAACAGTGTGGCCGGAGTTCTAGTCCTGTCAGTGGGGAGGATATGCACTACTGACAAGCTCTAATCAGTACGAAACTCGAGTCTTGTGCTTCTTTTCGCAAGGGGCCGACTGGAAAGTCTATGGGAATATGACAGTTGCGATCAATTGTGGGTGATGTTAAACTTGACACAATTTATTGTTAGACATAGGTCCATGTGTTTTTAGAAAACTGGCCAAAATCAAAACTACCATATCTTTCCCAAACTCGATATGGAGTCTAGTACAAACGCTGAACTGAACTCACACGTACGCAGCCATGTATGTTGGAAAACAAACACAGTAACGCTGTTTCAAAAATAGAAACACGTTACGAACTGATGCGGGAGTAAGCAGTCTAGGAGTCGGATCACTCGTGTGTGCGATAGGAGGCGGAGATAAACGTTGTCCTCACCTGCCTGAATACGCGCAATCATTTGCTAAACAAATATTTCCCAAACAAATCAACATTGATACTGAACTCATTTTCTTACCATGACTGTGTGCATGGACACGAAAAGCGATCGGGTGTAGGACGGCTGAGCCCGTATAACGACAAGCGACCTGAATAACGGCTGGAAAAAAATAGAACAAACATACCAACAACTTGAATCGATTTCTTTCGACCAAACAAAAACAGACTGGGGACTTAGAACACTTTGTTTATTTATATTGCATTTAGCCGAGATTGTGAAGTGCTACTAGCATACAAATACGTGTCTTCAGTCCATTTGAAAACAAATGCGACCAGTCTATTAAACTAATTACAGTCAAAATGATAAAATTTAGTTGACCAGTAGCAGTTTCATATGACAATCGCCGGTGATGAGCGTCATTCACTATCCTCTAGCGGTATTTCACTAAACCTTACACAATTGTAGTACAATTTTACTGTTAGGATGGCACAATAACAAACAGTCTTCACTGAGCTGACGAAAAGAGCACAATGAAGCTAGGGCAACATGAGGCGTAACTTGTCACTGACCTGGTTAGAGAGAGAAATTACACCGAGAAATGCGTGCCATATATGCAGAGACAATTGGCTGATATTCTGGCTCAATCATATAAAAAGACTCGTTTCCAGGCGGCGATCTACTTTTAGGCAGATTGCACCAATCACCTGGATTACGCGCTATTCGTCAGATTAGGAAGTTGAAAGCATTTATCCGATAAAAAGGCACGTTTAAATGGCCGTAACATGAAAAAAAGATTGAAACAAACAATAAATTCGCTCTGAAATGGCCTAACTAATCAGTACTGGGCTACCTGTCCGTGAAATGTAAGCAACTAAGTAGTTTGTATGAGTAAATGAAACAGACGTTACATTCACTCTGGCCTGAAACCGACCAGATATACGATAGTCCTATGCAATACAACCAGCAAGCGAAGCAACCAGAGTGAAGTAACACACCAAACAAGCCATCATTTCCAAGTGGTCTTCCTGTAACTAGTCCGACCAATGTATCAGTCCGTCTCAAGTGCCACTCAACAAAGATAAGACAAGCAACGGAAAAATTATCGGAAACGTGTTTGTCTATGTAATTTTCACTTTTATTTTGTGATGGACATATACTTTGACTAGAACCAAGTTCATAATGAGGTGGGTTTACAAATGTAACAAAAAAACCCGATTAGCTCTACTCCAGTATGGACTTTCAAACGTTTCCAGACGGAGCGGAATGCAGACTGGTCTGTAGCTCAGGGAAACAAATATCCATACAGATTGCACAGAACATAATAGGGAAGTTAGACAATTAACATAAATAAAATACTCAGATACCAGATGACAACAAACTTCAGTACCCTGCAGACATAGACATCAAGATTAAAACCGACCCCAGAAACCAGAAAAGCTCTCAAACACTGAGCTGCTGCAGGTTTCACCAAGAAGGGAGATTTAACGTTCTTCCGCATACATCAAAGGATACATTTAATGGTTACCTCAAAAGCGTAATCACTTAGTCCGTGCATCAAGCGATCTAACATTGGACAGACTCATGCTTTCGTAACCAAAAAGACACACACAACACTGAGTTAAATTGACTAAAGCTTCCGTCTTCAAACCGGCGATACTTCATTAGTTTTGGGAAATCAACGATTATGAATTAACCACACAGCTCTTGGGAATGACCTGGTTTGCACGAACTGAACAAGGTCAACTTATCAACACAGAACCAATGGGCTTGCCAACCTTCACTAAAGTAAACGAAATGAACGCATCTCAACGAACATGAAATTTTCATCAATAAGTGTGCAAAGGCTTTTTTCGTGCTACTGGATGTCATTTTCAGAATATAATTCACTTCACGAGTTCCATTAGCGTGTTATCAGTAACAGTTGGAATGTTGCGTATTCTCTTAGTAAGACGACTGTCTGTATGACACCATATAGAATACATGTCTGCAGCAGAATAGTAGGAGTACTTCGAACAGCACAACAGAATGAAGTTTTCTTTGTGTACTTTTGTGTAAGTAGCCGGCTGTTTTCCACCATAAACTCAGAAGGGTTGCGTCTTTTGCAGTCTGGGCATTAAGACCTTTAAGGAAGGTTACATAACTGGTGGAATCGAACAGAGATGTGTATTCTTCTCATCTCACGAAAAAACTGATGAGTCCATGAAAATGTCTGGAGACTGAAGGGAAAGAGGTATTAAACATAAATATCTGCACAAGTTTGTATGAACCAGTTCACATGGTCACGGACGAAAGTTTTCATGGACACCGTAATCTGTGCAATAACATTATCTGTGCGAACATATAGATAACACTTGACTGACGTGTGCGAAAAGGATAACTATTGTCACAAAAATAAACCAGTAGACAGACACAACAGTGAATATATAATGGTTCTTGCATCAGTCACACAGGTCTGTTAGTTCAAAATGAGAAAAAAACTAAATACATGGAAGCGAAGCTAATTTGGACAATACCTGCTAAATCCATTTGATTGTTTTGCATATCTAGTGAAAAGTTATTTTTTTTAGAAAGAAAACATTGTGTTAACGAGGGGAATCATTGAAAAGGACCCATTTATGATGGTCACCACAAAATGAACAATAAAACATTTGGGAGCTTACTCTCTCCGTTCGGTTCAATCTGTCCATCAGTGACAAACAAATACACACCAGCCAAGTATTTCGTTCTGTTTGAAGGAAAATAACAGATTAGTGAGACAGAAAAACAAAAGGCATTACTCACGGTGTAGTTTGCATGGACAATTTCCATCCACTAGTGTCCTTTTTTTCCGCTGAGCAAAATCAGCCGTGTTTAGCAATAGACTTACGTGCATTCTGAAACGCGCTAGCATCTTTGTAATGGACTTGAAGAATCAGATATTTATAACCGTCTCCTCCGATCGGAAAAGATGTATCTACATTCGAAACATGGGGGAAAATGGTGTTAGTTGTTAAACAGACCCAACAACCGAGAATGTTTTTGTTATAAATCTACTGTTCTGTTGCGAACATAACACCGTAAGCCCATCTGAATTGAATATCAGCTAACTGCGTTTAGCAACTTAAGTGTTGGTGATAGTTCATTTAAGTTGCTCATGAAGTCAGCGGACTTAATGAAGTGAGGCAACGTCAATCGCAGGGATGCTATCTCCTAGGCGCTTTCTTGTTCTCGTTTACAACCATGAGTTTAGTCGACAAAATCGAATAGCTTAGAAGAAGAAGAGGTAGGTGAAAACTAGTAGCAATTGTCTACTGACTGTCTCTTGTTGACTAACAAGTATAAACACAACACATAGAATGTAAACTCAGTTAGTTAAGATATTTCAGCTAGAGAGACTCCACCGTGATAAGCGATTTAGTATTACAGTAGAGTGCACTCATAACGAAGACTGTGGGAGAAGAAAATATAGTGAAGTTGGTCCACGAAATTTGTTGGATACCTAACTCATTTCGCGGTCATTGTCATCTAATATATACAGGGCCTGAGGTGCACATTGCTGTCTTTTGTATAGTTTGTAACAGAAAATGATATAAAACCAAGTTTAATACGAGTTTTATTCACTGTAGGGTTATGGCCATAAGAACACTACACCTTGACACGATGTGACTGTTGGCATACATCGACGATATATAGGGCTAAACTGGACATATGATAATCACGTTGACAGAACTCCTTAAGCCAGGGAGACAGATAAGCAGAAATTTGGCTAACTGTAGCCTCGTGATCTTTCGGAAGGAGGATTGAAAAACGTTCGGCATGTTTTCTCTCAGATAAAGGGTACCAGTTCTGCCGCACAGTTACCCACCCTCTGCCGGCGGTGTAGACTTTTGCGTCAAAGACTTCAATTCAGCAGTTTACTCGTTCGACTGTGTAGAGCTGAGTGTCCTGGTAGGGTCTCGATCCATATACAACCAAGAGTACCCGCAACACTACTAAATCCGTACTGTGTTGGTTGTTCCGCAGTATAAACCAGATCGATCAGTCTATTGCATACAGTAGGGCGGATGAACGAAAATGTGTAACCGCTGACCCATCCCCCCAGTCCAACCTGACTTGACCTTTAAGCTCTATCTGGCTTCCATTTTCAGCAGTTATTCTTCAGGCTATACAATAATTACCAGCAACCATAAAACACTGTCCAAATAAGTCCCATGTCTTACCACTCAGTTTCCAGTATCCCTCGTCCTTTGCTTGTGCCTAGACTGAAAGTCTGCCTAGGTGCTTTAAACGTTTATACCTTAAAGCAGATAGGTTAACAGACCACTATCGATCGGATACTAAGACTCAATGAAAATCGACGACTGCTTCGTTTCAGGTATAAGAATCCGGGAAGGTAGGCAACGTACAGAATTTGTAACACCCGCACTGTCTAGTAAATGCAGGTTACATCGTTTGGATGCGTCCAAGGTCGTGGATGACGGTCAGGTTCGCGTAGGTATGGTCTTAAGCACAACCATCGTAACCGTAATGGTTGATTAGATTTTAGTTGGCCGTTCGCTGAGCAGGTTATGCCAGAGCTAGTCTAAAAATTAAAGTGTAAGAAATCTTTTCTTTATGCCTTTTATATCCAACTGACTGGGTTCACAGCGTTGTCAAGACCGTCTTCTGTTAGGATTATGCTACCTTCTTTAGATAGACAAACAGTTTTGATACAGCTGTTTTGTCTAGAGATACGAAAGCTGAAATTAACGATGCTGTCTCATATAGTTGGTAGGTTTGGGCTGGTATCAGATGGCTAAGATAATGACAAACGGCTGTTGTGACTGTGTTCTGAGCACAGACCTGTTTAAGCCAGTGTTAGTTATTTTTCCATGCGCTCGCTTCTTGGAATCAGATTTGGTCTCAGCTACATCGTATAACGGTTAATTGTAGGTAGCATAGATCCAATCGTGGCCATTACCGTTTTTAGAACACGCACAGATTCACACTGTGCTTTGATACGTTGTCACTTTGCTATCATTCTTACTGGACAACGACCCCATTGAGTGTACCTCTTGGCTGTTGGGAAATTTGCTGAGCTGGCGTTAGGGCATATGTGTTATGGTAGCTCAGAATAAAAGCTAAAGGGTTCTAACTTCGAAGAGAGCAACAACTACTGCATACGAACCTCACAGACCATTAAGACAGCTGGTATTACAGCATGCGACAAAATGGCCAGCGAGATAAAGGAAAAACAATGGATCTTGAATAGGTAAAAAAAGTTGTTAGATTTCGGGTAAAATATTCGTTATGAAACTCCATATACTAAGTTAAGATAAAATACATTTAAGTAGCTCAATTGTAGCTCGATTAAAGATAATGTGGGCTGAATAACCGAGATGTACATCTAAATATATATTGGATGATTTAAAAAAAAGACAGGAAAGGAAAACAGAGGATAACGAGCGGAATAGAAACGCAACCACAACAAAGGGAAATCGACAGTATCTTCATTCTGCCGCAATGATCTTGACGATCAACCCGTCTGAATGCTCAGTTTGGTGTTTATTATATGTGAATCATGCTTGCGGTTGAGTCAACCTATCGATGACGCAGATAAAACAGAATCTGGTGGGTTGTTCTAGATTGGTCACCAGTGGATGCTAAAAGGGTGTTCTATGCAAGTTAATCGGCTCATCTGGAGTTGTAGCTTCAGCGAGTTACCCCTGAAATTGTTAGTTTCGCTAACCACGAGTAGTTTTCTTGAGAGATGTCAAGGTTGTTAAAGAGTCCTATATACTAAAATTCAGTCTTTTCTTATATGCCGATAGTAGACTGGGAACTGGCTCAGTTTGGGTAGCAAACTTAGTGTCGTAAGCGGTTTTCGCATCTCTGTGTTGTACTTCTCAACAAGAGTAATGTTCTTCACGAAATAAAGGCGACAAAGTTGTATATTTAGCCTAATATAAGGGCCCACTGGGAAACTGAACATAGTGAACCAGTCGCAGTGGAACCGTTCAGACAGTCTGGTGAATAACCTAAGAACAGAGATGGCTTGCTTGGCCATTGATATAAGGTGGGAAACAGGCTAAGTTCAATTGAGACAGCCGTGCCCCAGACGTCCTCGCGAGTGGTGGTATCCAGTTTTTACCGATTATAATATAATCTGCGCAACCCGGATAACGGAGATGCATCGCTTTACATCTAGCCGTGTTCAATGGGACGTAGCTGCCTGTGGCCCGATGATGTAATATGTTCAAATTACTTTGTAGCTTGACACATTAGTTCAAAATATCCACTGTAGGCCAATGTTCGACATTATCATCATACAATAGCAACGTAGAATTGACAAGCTCCCGGGAATTCAATCATAATTAAAATAAACAGTAGAAATCCTAGTACAGAACCTTCTGGTACGTAACCCGACGCATAATAACAGTTTGAAAAGTCCCCGTTTACTTTGACATTATTCCGGCGATCTTGGAGGCAGCCGGTAAGCCACGGGTATAAATAATTTTTTATGCCGAAATTACGAACCCACCCGCAAAGTGTTAACTCGTCTACACGGTCGAAGGCCTTAGGGAGGTTTAGTAAAACCACACTGAATGGTTTCCTTTAATCAGCCGTCTTTGCCCAGCCTTTTAGGACAGCAAGAAAACTAATAAGGTACGGGAATCCCTTTCGAAATTCACGCTAATCCTCAGGTAAATCGAATGGGGTGCTTACGTAACGGATAGTCAGTCATGTTCTGTACGATCTCTGAGAAAACCTCTAAAAATGAAATCGTCCGGTATCTAGCAGTCTCATAGTGTTCACCGTCTTTAATAATGGGTGACATTGTGCACACCGTTCAGACTTTGGGAAGCTCACCTTCTTGGAGAGATCAATCTAAACGCTCACAGGGTGGCACTGGTAAATCTATAGCACAGTGTTTTAATATTAAAGGAGAGATGAGCCCAGGATCTGCAGACGTATTTAAAAGAAGCGTCGACAGTTTTTGAACAAACTGTGTGATTCTAAAATTATTATTCTCATAGCATCGTTAGTGTTAGTGCAAGATGTATGTACTGACTCTGCGGAGCGGGTTGCGGACATATCCGGTTACTGGTTGCCAAGAGCGTTGGTGGCTTCCTTATTTGAGATGGTCATCCCATCTATGTAGCACTGGTGAGAGATTGCGGGACAGTTTTCGGTGATGGATACAAATGTACTGTTAAGTCTCGGTGGTACTGACGCTTGTTAGCCCTCACAACGTTGTTGCCCGGTTACAGACTATACAATACTCAGCGTATGTTATTTTCAGTTCTGTCCAACTGATACATGTTCTAAACTGATCACTTCACTGTCAGCAAATGTGTTGTACAGCACCAAAGTGGGTTTGTACTCCTAAGCCGTCTAGGTTCCCTGATAGGTACATGCATGTTGATACCATTAGTGACGTCGTCGATAATAAACTGCATCTGAAAATCGAACGATAGACACACTGAAAAACCAAACCAACACATACTGTTAAGTTCTTTCAACACGGATGTTCAGTCCGGTTTGTAAAAGTCCTTACAAGGTTTCGAGTTTAAGGAATATATTTAGTTCGTCTACTAAGTGAAATATAACGAATTCTTAGTCACCATGACCAACAGGGGAATTAAATTGCGGGTCACTAATCATACATTTTTTGCTGGTTAGGATACAATCCAGCCTTAAAGGTTTCTGAGACTCTGCACTGCATGAAATCTGACATTTTCTGTTAGATGGGAATCCATAACTGTGTAGTGTAATTCCAGGGCAGAAGAAGTGGGTCGAAAACATTTTCAATGTACTTAAAATAACACACGAGTAGGATATGTGAGAATCTTGCAGAGGTCAGCCTACGTATGGCGTCGTTAAGTAACCGGTCATTCACCAAAGAGGGAAACGTCGTCGGTAGGTCATACTGATCAGATAACGGAATGTTTGGTTAAAATGCACAATGCGCCACACGGCTTCGGGCTAGCTCAGAAGAACCGAGTCATGCACCGCCGATGTCTTGAGGCGGACGTCGATAAACCTTCGCCTTTTGCACGCTGACGACCATGGAGATAAACGGTCAAATTTGCTACATTAACTTGTTTTTTTCAACGTCTCCCACACACCAGGTTTCCATTATGCCAACAGTGAATGATTTCAAAGCAACGCATACCATTTGAAACTCGTCCATTTGTTGAGTATGGATGCGGCATTGGTATACTAGCACTTGACGGACATCAGAGTACCTTCCTCGTGGATCCAAACTAAGTCTCTCAAGTCTCGGTATAACTACCCTTCTAGGAAGGTGGTCGAGCTTTGCTATTTCCGTGCTCGTGCCGACATTTTCAGTTAAGGAGATAGGTGCATCCCGTTTTTTTGTTTTTCCAGTTGAAGTGATTGTCGAAGCATCACTAAAAACTTTAGAGGGACTTTAGGTGAACGATAATTTTGAAATATCATATATCTCACGAGACCGGTCTGCATGGAACCCGATACCGCCGGGAAATTGGCATCGAATGGCAAGCCATTCAGGAAGGCATGATCAGTCGTGTATTGAGCTAACACGACGCATTTAAAAGTCTGGTTCCTGGAGTTGATGTCCAATGAGCAGGTCTAGATATCCTATAAATGCTCATCATTCAGAGACCAGAAAGCCCAAATTTGACAGTTATACACTTTTACTGGTTCAATTCATATTGTTCATTGATACAATTACCCGTAGTCTCTCAAGAGGAACCATTGTGCATAACAACACACCTATGTCTACTGTTTGGATTAACGGAATTACGGTCACTCAGGAAGGCCTTATCAGCCTTTCCGATGACTTGACGTAGTCCAGTTGAGATTTCAAGCCTGTCACGCGTTGCTTATTGTAGCCTTAAATATGTTCGCTCTATTTCACTTTTGTCACTAAGCGAGACACGAAACAGTCTTAGAAAGTCGCTATATTTAAGGTCAGTATTTAGACGGGATCGATGTAAAGGTTTAATGCAAACGCTGACAAGACTCAGTTGTTCGAATTGCTCTACAAGGAGAGCCCCGTCATGCCGATATTTCAAGGAGATTAAATACAATGAGCGAGTGTGCGCTGATCACGTCTGACCTGGCTGTAGTTTGTCTGCATGTGATTGGACATCTACAAACACCACTTGGAGGGATGTGTCCCTTAACAGAAGGCGAATCTCATGTTTCTACTACGTCATCGTTCCACTATCAGGGTGGCAGATGTCACATTCATCCATGTCAAGTCCAGGAATTCAAGAGGGTGAGCAGGACAATTCGAGAGCAAAGTTGGCTGGCCTTCTATCTCCGTCGCAAGTTTCCAGCTTATTGTTCTGGTCGGTAGATTTAGAACTACCTATCAAGATTCAGGTTGGCTGTTACATTTCGTATCTCAAAAAATTAGGACTGTCGGCCCATTGGACCTAGTACTAACACTTTTAAAAGTGTTGTTGCAACATCAGTTGAGACGTTGAATTATGGTTGGTCAGCAGACCTGTCCATGAGAGTCTGTCGCTGAAGATAAAAAGCCAAATGAATAGCTAAAAATACAAACAACGTACATTTATTGTTGAGGTTGGTCCCACTTGGATGTCGTAAAAAGAACATTAGGAGATGGCTTCAACAGAATTCTTGGTGCATACATTCATGATGCATTCCCAAGTTCTCACGTAACATGACTATCTAAACACATTTGGAGTAGTATATTACCCCTAATGAGAACATAAACAAGCCAGTGCTTCGTTTTTTCATGTCTCCGTATCTACGTCCGTGTTTTACTTCTCTTTCTCTGTTTCATTCTCATCTCGCTTTTATATGCTAGTTACTCCTATAAACATTATTGTTTGCAAAACGAGAGGAAATCATTAAACCTTTCGGGCGGTATTTTGATCAGTAATAAGTAGTGCGGAACGGCGGTTAATATAAGTCGAGCACTCACAAATGATTGCAGCTTTCGCATTCTCATAGACTTATCTGTCAGCCCTTTTTGAAAAGAAATAGTAAACCCAAGGTTTGAACCTTTTGGAGCTCGTCAGTAGTACATTTTATTGCCACGGCTAACCACATTTTCATGAGGCAACCGTGTTGACCGCTGCACCACTGACTTCAAACTAGGCACGACTGAAGTATAATACACAAACGTTCATTCAGTTTCGCTTGCAAGTAATTCTCCAGTTTCCCCATCGGTTCGAGTGGAGATACAATAACTGTACTCTTAATTCCAGTCTATGACCCCACGATAAGTAATAAATAAACTTGTTGAACTTCTTGTTTTTGCCGTTGTCTGGCAGTGAGAAAACAGTGATGCGGGAATGTCGGTGAGGATGTACATGTGAACTAAAATCGAGACTCTATTTCGTAATGAAGCTAATAACGCCGGAAAAGTAATCAGCTTATAAATAAACTTGATTTTTTTTATGAAAATAAAATTTTACTAGAACTACCTCAACCTCAGTTGATATTCCACCGGGAACTTTAGATTGGACAACTGTTAACATATTTTCTGTCACCATACATACTAATTATCACCTTTTGAGATGGAGCCGTAATAAGCTGCACTTACCTGGGGGCATAGTGAAACTCGGAGCATTCATGGCCCAGGAGAAAATGATAGTGGGAGTTTCTTTGCATACCGGATCCGACATGGGACCCCCACCACAAGTCCTACAATAAATAGAAAAAATAACATGACAAAATGTAATTTACGGAAGATTCCCTTTTTCGTCACTGGACATCTGCTTCATTCGAAGCAGTCTATAAAAATCACGTAAATGACTCTAGATTATATCAGTGTGCTTAGACGATGCTTATAAAATCCATGGTTTAGTGAACGATAGTTCTGAATTCACATCCTAAAACTGTCGATTTACCGTGCAGACCGGTTGTCATCGATGCGTTTGACCACATCCAGACAACACACTATTTTTGGGAACTCATTTTTCATCGATGTATACTAAACAGGTGACAGATTATAACCATCCGGAATCCGGGAGGTTATCATATCTGACACAATGCCATCACGTAACGAAAAGTCGTTCAATGAAATACGATCCTTATTGTCCAACTCGCACATTCACATACCATGCACCTGCTGGCGTGTATGAGCTGGAATTCTAGTCCACAACGTGGCGAGGATTCCACTTAAATCTGGGATGGATAGTGTATACACCCTTGCCGGATTCTTCAACGCAAATCAGAACATAATTTATGTTGAAGTAACGAATACACTGGGTCAAGACGGATATTTTCATAAAATCCTTAAGGCTAAAGTACAAAACATTCATAATGATTTATGAAAAAGTGATTGTCCCTTTTTGTTTATCAATGATAGGCACAATACCACTCGGCATGCATTTGGGGTACCTTCCTGTCGTTTCCCTCTCCGTATAATTTCACGTTATTGCTCAGTACTATTCAGATGTGCTCAACTATGCTCTCCATAGGGTAAGATAAGTCATTTTTATAACGAAACCTAATTTCAATAGTGTGCTTACACACTGTAGGCTTGCAGTCTGTAGAAAAAAAATAAATAGCCGTAATGAAACAAATCGTGACTACGAAGTTTTGATACCACGACCCTATTTAATACTAAAAATTGGCCGATTACAGGTTGTAGATTAGATTAATAATCAAAATATCAACCAGAGACTTCGTATTTGATATTTGACATTTAGAAAGCTTGTCCGAGATAGGCAAGTGTGAAAACGGGATTGATGAATCTAAAAGACATGCCGTTCACAAAGATGAGCTAATGAACAGCAGCTTGGTGAATGATGCATCAACCACTTAAGTTCAACTGTGACATGTGTCATTCGGAACTGACTGTTTCGAACCTAAAGGTTTCACATAACATTAGAAAGACATCATCTATCACTTAGAAAGTTCGATCCCCTTAACAAACTAAAGCATCCAGAACACAATGGGTCATAGTGCATGTTGTCCACGGCTAACTGTAGAACTTTCATACTGGTTTACATGCTAACATATTCAGTGGCAGCGTGTATCTGACATTTTAATATATAAGGTTGGTGATCATCGGCACATTTGAGTCATTTTCACTTGATGTATAAACAATAACTAATAAATATAACAGGGTATTTAGTCCTGGAACACCTAGGATACTTAATTTGAAGTCTAGATACCACAAAATTCAGCCGTGTCAGAATTGAAGTTATTAGATCTGACGCCACGTTACTTCACTAGACCTATAACAGATACAGAATTTTCAAGCAAACAAATGTAACATTGATCACAAAACACTCACCAAACTTTCTCTTCTGAACCCGGTTCGTTGCAACCAAATAATATCATGTGATGCGTTACTTCCTCGTCGTGAATCGGTTTAAATCCGGCTGGAATACAAAAACGAGCAACGTAAATCGAAAAAGTGACAAATACTTGGTAGAAAAAAATATATCAAAAGTAATTATTGACTGTTCAAAGATGAATTTACCAAGCTGAATTGACTGGGCTAAATTAAAGGGTAAATGGTTACGAGTGTCGTACACCGTCTTAATCGCCCTATCACAAGAGATACTCAGAGGTTCATTAGTTGAGAGGCTTGTAGCTTTCATAGATTTCACCGGCTAGTAGATATATGTCTGGCTGTCTCTAACTCATTAGATCAAGTAGAAAACAAAATGAATGTAAAGCGTCGGTTTGATAGAGTAACTTGGAAAACAACAGCATAAAACTGAACAAACACCGGGTTTGGAAAAATGGTCATAACATTTTATAAAGATAAAAAGAAAAACCTAGTATATACTGAGTTGTGGGCATGTGTCTGTAATCTTAGTGCAAAAAGTTTTTTTCCGAGAGATTAACTGTGAAACAGTTTTTTCTGCTGATAAAACTAGGTCAAGTATAAACCATTTCCATTCGAAACGGACGTGGTAGGTAAGAAATTTGGCAATTTCAATAACAAGATACAATGTTGAGGGTCTATGTAGCATTTCAAAAGTACACACAAAACACAACAAAAGTAAACATACCACACCAATGTGATTTAGGTAAACTAAGGCCTTAAGCAATTTTACTTACGATTTTTGACCAGCATAGCAGCCGCACTAGAATGATTTAGTGAGGACTAACCAGCCATAATGGTCACAGCAACCAAAAATGTTATTCATTTCACTTCTCGCACTGCCTCTGCGAATCCGGTTAAAATGCCAGCATCCGATCTATTGAGAAAAATAATTCTGTCCTAGACAAAACGATCATTTTTTCTCTAATTTCTAGGTTGTTACATTGTACGTTACCCATCCCGTAATTCTGACGGTTTCGATTTTGAGCGTGGCTTACTAGTGTCGAAAAGTTACGTAAATTTTCGTAGTTTTAATTGAGTACACAGTTTATTACTGTGTACTTCTTTGTTGACTGAACTGTCCTTCTGTTCTCACTTTCGCATTTTTACTGTACCTTTCGAGCTGACACATATTCAGGCGTTTTTTTTTACAGATTCCTGTTTGAATACAGTGAAACAACCTAGTCTATCGCAGTTCGTTCATGCTTTCTAAACAACTGTAACTTATGGTAACTCAGCTTGTATACCGCCCTACGACTTGTCTCACCAGTAATAAACTGCAGATTTAACAAATAGGCTTTTGGTTTACACTGATCTTCCTGCATAATAAGCTAGCATCTTCTGATATATTATGTCTTATGGTGAACGTCATTAGACCAGCCACCGTTATTTCTCCGACATTGACCATCAATTATTTTAGGTGGAAGATTTCAGTCATTCCAATTAATTTCAGTTATCCAGTAGGTTCACATGGAAAAAGAACACACACAACGTGTTTGCTTTCCGTAGTGTACCGGTTAACAGAAGAAACTACCGTGAGGACAATGCGTCGTATGTCTGCGGAAGATATGAACACATGCTGGTAGCAAGACTTTTACACTCGGCAATCCTGCATGGGGATATGCAGCGCTTACATGAGTTAGATGGACGTTGGAACAGTCCGAATGTTCAGGATCAGAGTAGAGGCTAAGCCTGGAATATTCGTCTTTCTGATGAACATTCGCTGAAAATGATTGAGGCTGACTGATAGCTATGGCTACAGACGAAACATCGTGAAAAGTTGTTAAAAACTGACGATTGTACGTTTTTAAAAATGCCTGTTTACCACATGGAAAAAACCGTTACGTTTGCTGGAAAAAGTGATTATGAGCATTGATTCAGATCTACGTGCTGTCCCTTTTTTACTAAGCAGACCACCATGACTGCATCCGAAAAACAACAAATTGCACACCGTAGCTTAATCCTTTTAGTTCAATTTTTTCCTCTCATAATCGGTGGGGTACAAGATGGCGTTAGAAGTTTTTTCGTAAGTTCACATAACCTGGTGACGTGAGACCAACTGGTAGTTGTCTACCATGAAAAAAACAACTGCAGTTTTCATGGGTTTCCGGACTAATAACACAACCACCGGAAAATCTTAAACGTCTCCGCGCGGATGATGACTTACGTACATTGAGTGGGAAATTGACCGGTAATCCGACTAGTACATATCGATTGAACTGAAAATCATCATGCCGACCAAAATAACGTGACCTTGACCTGTTTTCAGTTTTCTCGTTGTTGTCGTGGCTCGTTTCCCCCTCCCCTCAGTTAAATTGCTCAATGAGGTCTAGAAACCTGAAGATCCATTATAATTTGGTTGGAAAGACACCTGAAATATCGCTTTGTACGAGTTAGTAAGCAAATGGTTCGAATGAAAACTCTGGGGTTACTGCAATTTAGACGCCAAGAACTGAAAACACATATTCGTTTTTTTTTTAACTTGAGATTATGACGACATCAGCTGACCTCTAAACATTCCCACAGCCAATGGGTATTGTCATCTGCATGAGCGAACAAGCGGATTGTTACCCGAATCAAGTAACAGGTACGGCCAGATGGTTAAACCAATCAACTTCACAGAGTGACTTTTATTGAAAAGTGGTTATCGACGTGCCTCAATTACTATAACTCCTAGTGATCATATTTGGTTGTCATCAATGAACCTCCTACTTTATAAGCAGATACTTTGTGAATGGGAGAATGACCAATAAGTACACGACTGCCGAGAACACTTTTTTCCAGAGCTGCAGAGTGAAGGCATTAGTAGTAAACCATGGCTAATTTAACGGCTTAATTGAGGTTACCTCAGACAAAAGTGGATTTTTATCAGTGATTAGAAAATGGCATATACCATCATTTAAGCAAGATAATAACAGACAGATTAAATGAGTTAAGATGTTGCGACCTACGCATCAACCTTGAACAACTCACAAAAATCCACAAAAACATTCACGCATAGAAATATCACATGAGTGACATGTATCGAGGCGTTCCCATCAGTACTGCGATTCCTTCGGGAGTTTCTTAACCCGGTGACCGTGTCTTGGTAAACTGCTGTTGTACGATACGATTATAAAGTCATATATATAGTCATTTGAAATGAGGGGGAAAATATCAGTTGATTAGGGCGAGGTAACGTTAAGTAAGATCAATGAATGTCAGTCGACCCACCAGGTTGCGTTTTAACCTTAAAGTTGAAATGATTCGGTTCGTTTGCACGATCACTATCAACCTCGTCAACATATGGAACTGAGGACCGTGATTCCACGTGTGCCTTATCAGTTCAGTTAGGAAACCCGGGAAATCGTATATTTTGGTTCGATGACCTACTCATTACTGTCAGTGGTTCGAATTCAGCTGAAGTTCAGTAGTTTCACTCTTGAATTCGTGCAAAATAAGATAACATCTACTGTATGTGACAATTTGAAAACAACAATTCCAGACTATCGATTCACATAGAATAATATCATAACCTGCTTCATCATAGCCATGCAGTGGTTTTTTTTTTACTTGGCTATCACACGCTTGTATGGTGTCGTGAGTTCCATATTTACTCATATGAATTATTTTTGTTCTGGTGAGGTATAGATAAAATTGAGCAATCAATCAATGGTTTGACATACGTATTGAAAAAGGCTAAAATATGGACCACCTGTGAGTAGTCCAAGAAACAACTTAATATAAATCAGAAAAAGGCTATTTCGATGTCATTTCTAATTGTAGGAGACGGATATCGACGTAGCAAGTAAGCGTAGATTCAAACCCACACGACCACTGATGCAAGAAATGATATTATCTTTGTCAACCGTAAACTAGAACGTTAATCATTTTTAAAACTCACTTATGTAAGATGTGTTGCCGTCAATCAACTCGCCATAGCACAGGTACGCATCATCCTTTAAAACACAAAGTACGGTTTTTAAGAATCGTCATCAATGATCTGACTTACCTTTTGCGTACGAACTCCAGGCATACGAAATTCATAATCAAACTTTGCAGCTTGTATAGCGGATAGGGTGACGGTGGCGATGAGCCACAGAACAGTAGAGATACGCCAGTTCCACATGCACGAAGCAGCTGCCGTCCACGATAATGACCTGTTAGTTCGCTTTATTTTTAACAGTATTTATGTGCTCGCTGTGTGTGGGTTTTATTTGCGTCGTTTTACAACTGACGAACATTATTGGTTCCTGCTCAACCTGTCCCTGGCTCAATATCTGCCTTGCACGTACGTTGACCAGTAAGGTGATAGCAGAATTTTGCCATAAATTCAAACCTGACAGGTTCAGGGGGGATTGATTATATGCTCATGCTACCACATTCACTCGGTTACTGAGATGGACGGCAAACTGGTCTGTCCGTTTTCCAGAACTCAGTGATAAATGTGTAGGCGTACGATGTGGGTGTGTACACGCTCTTGTGAGGCTTGCTCCACGTGGCCAGCTGCAACAAACACGAATGTCCTGCTCACTTTTCGGAACACACCACTGGCACGGACATAGGCAGTGTGTGTGTGTGTACGAGCTGTGTGTGTATAGTGTGTGTGCGTGCATACTGCAGAGCTGAGGGAAATGGTAATGACCTGCTTTGAGGCTGGTTTCCCACGTATCGATCCAAATTTCCAGCCGTCAGAGGCGTACAGGAGCATGCGTACGACAAAATGACCAGTTCTCAGAGTGCACCGACCGGTGTAGTACGAAGCGGAATAAAGAAACCCATGAAGCAGGCTGGATTATGTTGTCTTCAACTCGTACAGGTAAGTGGCTGTCTAAGGTAATACGTATAGTTGACAGCAGATTGTTCCCAGATAGACGTGGAAGACTTGTGATTTAGTTGTTCCAATTTTGCGCAACAACAATCACAATTCTCCGTGTTAATTCTGGAAAGACGGCGGCTGGTTAATACTTTCAAACTGAACATCACTCACATTTGATCTCAGCTTTCGCATTCAGATAGACTTTCCAGCCAGTCTCTTTCGAAATACTTTACCGATATGTTCAATTGTGTGAGCGTGCATGAATGTCTTAGGTAACGAAATGCCAACGCTTCCTCTTCATGATCAAATTGTCCTTTGACCACTGCCTGATCTCACTTGTCAATAGAACCGAACGGGATGGTGCATAAGTTTCGCCCGTTCTCTAAAAGAGGAAACCAAACGCACCACAGCCACATCACAAATACGCTGTAGAATAAGGAATAGGAAATGTGACAAAGAATATGACAATACCAGACACAAGTGCTTAGAATTTTTCCGATAAACCATATTGTTCTGACTTACGTAAAGGAACAATAAAAGTTATACGTTCCTGGCACCTAAGATACCTATCATGCCTGAACCCTCTTTCGACCACGCTCGGCATACATTTGCTGTGACCTGCCACCACTTCTTCCCCGAATGTATGGCTGATGTTACCAGACTTCATATCACGAATAGATCTTTGTACCACAACGTTGGTAATCCGTAGGACTCATGTACGGCGGCCAGGTCACCAGCAGCATGCACTTGGGGCTTCGACTGTTCCCTATTCGGTTCACTTGATCCAGTCTCCTTGGGAGTTTCCCCTCGACTGTAGCAAATATACTTAACTTAATCGATAAATCCATGACAATTCTACTAGAGGCTCGGTTCTGAGACTTGCTTTAGGACTCATCCATCGTAAAAGAGACGGAATATGTTTGGTTTTCAGACTTCTATGCGGTACGGAAGCCTGTTGAGTATCTAACTTTAGTTGCATATTACTAGTCAATGTGGCGATGTTCCATACCTTTAATCGGAGTTGGGTCATTGCTAACTCTACCTTATCGATGCATTGTTAATGTGCGACACCTAGACGTTAATTTACGCGACTAGCGAGATTCGCACTGCTTTATTTAGTTTATGGCACATGTCTTTTCACTAAAACCTATCTGTCCAACACCAGCATAAGCCACTGCATGTTTGTCAGTAGGTTTTTGTAAGGGTTCCTCAGAGGTAACATCACATGCAAACTGTAGCCGTCGGATCGAGATTCACTGAACCTTGCTCATCGTTCATAGTCACGTAACGCTGAACAGTATAACCTTAATTTTAGAATAAACGCCAACTCTGAAAACCTGAGATGGCACAAGTGACAAATACGGTTCTGAGTATGTGCTACTGTTTTGGACGGAACCACATTTCTTCTTGTGAAACAAGTCTAAGAGGCACGGGCAGATGCCGTATACTGCCAAGCAACAGGTGGAAACTTCAGCGAACAGAGTGGAAGATCCTTGATAAGAAAAACAAGTTACAGCAAACACTTTTATCGCTGCATTCCCCTCGAGTCCGAAGAAAGGAAAATATAGTGTCCATTGTTGATCTTCTGGCCGTGCACCGACATTGAGGTGCATTTGATATATCTGGTATATTAATATATATTGGTATATTTAAGTATCGAAGTTGTATAGCTTGTGCAGAACGATACCACGACTTGTCTGAAGTGCACATCGACTGTATTTTATGTCACCGGAGCAATAGTTCAATGGTAACTACTCCCGACTAGCAAATCATACAGCCACAGGTCCGATCACTGCTCTCCAGGTTCGGACGACTTGATGGAGCCAAGCTCAAACATGAACATACTTACCACCTGGCATCAAACATCTTATAGTTTGAAACTTAAAAACAATTTAAGTCCGTATGGTTGTTATTCCGATGAGTTCCACAAATCCCTTAGATCTGTACAGTGCATATATATCCTACTATTTGTTTGAGCTGAAAGCAATATGAAATTAAATGAGAACATTTTGTATTACGGAGGCTGTCGGAATCAGCTTGGTTGATCCGGTATTATGTCATCAGAAACGGTGGGTTTAGGCGTTGTATCCACCACGATCACAAATCTATCGGATCGATGACCAACCTACACGGTCAAAACAATGAACGAGCGTGACGTAATAGACCAATCAAGTTATCATCAGTTGACTGACCAGTCATATAGTTTCTCTGTCATAAGTCCGATTGATATCTCGAAATAACTTCATAAACTCCTTATATAATTGTACCTGCCTGAATATGAATTATCGAAAATATATGTTTGCCTACAGGTCTTTATTCTCAATGTAAAATAAGCAAAGGAGAAATGGAGGCAATTATGATCGGTTGACTTTTGTCTGTTCTTCAACGCTTCGTCCAACAGTTTCGAGACGATCAGTTAATTTACTGAGTGCCCAGTGATTACACAATAGTATCAGATCGCAATCTAGAAATGAAAATATATCGTTTGTCCTTCGGTTAATTAAAACTACTTGGCCATATCATATCGTGCAAAATGAATCACGTTTGTATGCACCCGATAACCGGAGCTCCTGTAATCGGGTCTCCCGGGGTGATCGATACTTCTATCGTTTGAGTATTCTGTGTATAGTAGACTTCGAAATGTTACATTCTTGGGCAGGCCGACGGACACACTTTTGGGAACCGTTTTTGCATGTAATATATTTGAGAGAGGGATATATGTTCGGCAGTATTTACTGGTGGAAAAATATTTTTTCCTAATGGATTCGTGTAGAAACTTCATTTCCGGCACATCAATAACACCTATCGGTTTGCTCCAATCCGACTTCAACACAACCGAAGGCTTATTATTTGGGCTAGCTTGTTGAAACAAGAGTTTTCGAGTCCTTTATTTTCTTTCACCTACTCTCTTTTCCTTTTCTATTCGCACAGTCATTCACAAACCAGGGCACTCCTATCTTCAGATGCTACAGCAGTATGTTGTACCTACGCTGGAGTAACTAAGAGTGCTTGAATGCGTTTGGTTTCAACAGGATGGCGCAGCGCCACATTATGCACCATGTGTACCAGAATACGTGGATAATACACTCGGACGACGACGAATCGGTCGGGGTGGGCTAAAGGAGTGAGCTCCCACGGTAGCTATACTGTACTGAATGTTTTTTATTGGGGTCTTTCTTAAACACAGAGTCTGCGCAGACCGTCCACAAACACTAGAAAAACTCGAAATGGCCATATTCTTGAAGTGCAATACAATCTTTGGAGCCATTTTGCAGTGTGTGCTGTCATCATGCTTTCATGTAAGCAAAACCGCGGATAGCACTTTGAGTATTTGTTGTAAATTTGTGGTTTATATACAAATGCTTTCTTTTCTTCTTATCTCTGCGTGACGGTAATGTCGATCTGTTAGTGGAACAGCACGTCTGTAGACGTAATTGGCTGGTTCATATACTTACTAGATTACTATCTCATCAAAGTACCGTTTTGTTTCACGTATGGTGGAATACTCTAGGTTACCCACTTTAATACACAACGTATTAGGTCATTAGTCACACATACGCGTTAATCAAACTTACTATTCGAAAAAATCATTCTACAACCGAGACCGAATAATTATTGCCCGGAATGTGCAAGTGATTACGTATAACGCTGTAACCGACATCGACAAGCATTCGTCAAGAAGGTGTAGACAGTTCTAACTAACAGTATTCAGTACCATGTGCAAGCTGCTTATGGTTTGTCTATAATATACAAAAATGTTCTCATTATCGGTAGTTGTTTCCTTAAAACAATGCATTGTCCTCCTACTTGAGACCCACCGCTCTGACATGGTTCCGATATGATATTTAGTCCAGTCCAATTTGCGCACTGTATGTTTCAAGACAATGCAGATATCCAGAGAACAAAGCACCTCAATCTGGGCAACCTTTTTGAGTGAGATGTCGACAACGATCTCGATAGCACAACAACTTGCTTTCATCACGGATAAAATGATCAACTAATGGCTTATTGATAGGAAGTGGAACGGCATGTCTCAACAACAAGGTCACAAAACTCAGAAATGCCACATGTCACTTGGCGTTTTCAGAAAGCCGTTATAAATTTCTTGTCAGAGTTTATAGATGCCTTGGTAAACCTGTAGAAACAGCATTACGTGTCTAAAATTCTTCGGGACAATTGCTATTTTTCGATCATTCATTTGGTAATTTGTAAATCTGGTTCACTTCTGGATACGGTTTTTATTATTCATCGGTTGGTAAAAAAAATTTGTCGCAATCCATCAAAAAACGTTGTAATTTTAGTTTTTCCATTTGCAGTTAACGCCGCACACTGGTTCCCAACCCTGTGTTGCTGTTCGAGCAACGAAACAATCTTAGAGACGTGTTAGCAGCCAGATATTATCGATTATGGACCGCGGTGGCCAAAACACTGGTAGATAGGCTCGAGCGACTAGACCAGATATACGCGTACGGTTATGGTTAGAACTGTGTTGCATCTGTTCCCTCACCCGACTCGGTTAGGAAGGTTGTTCGCTGAGTGAACCCTTCTGGGACCTTTTCTTAAACCATATTACCACTTTTACAACCTCGATGATGCCACGTTGATTGTCTTTTATTTTCACATTACAAACATTTGGCGCGGAAGTTAATCCTTGTTTGCTTTGAAGTTATCAGTTCATGTGTGTATTTTTCGAAAACTACAGCTTAACTGTAGAACAAACAAGAAAATTATCTCCTACAACCACTAGATAGGTCATATAGGCTGATATTAGGTAAAGGCGTTTCCGTTATCAATGGATTGAGGTCAAACGCCTAAACAACTGCTGACCGGTCCACACACACCGTATGAACGTACCGATAGACTGGCACATGGAAATTGGACATAGGAAACAAGATCCGGAAAAGAACGATACGTAGTTTATGTCCACAGATCCATGAGTTTTCCTGAATTCTGACGAACTGGAAAGACAGCTTTTGTGCTTTCTGTTATCCGATAACAAAACTAACCCTCGAACTACCTTCAGCGATATATGTTTCAATAATCAACAGAGGTGGAGTATAAACGTAAATTACTTCTTCAACTTAAGTGAATTCGCCAAAGGGCCTGATCAAAACGTCCTCTCCCAAATTCTATAAATCCACCATCTTCACAAAATTATGGTTGAAAAACAAAACAAAATTGTTGCAGTGAAGGAATGATAACGCATTGCACACACTGTGAAAAAGTTATTTTCGCCAATGATTGTTTTCCACGGAATTTTTATCCGTGAATAAAATAGATGACATTGACATTATTGTGACACCTCAATGTTAAACGTAAAAAAAGTTTTCTTTTAAAAGGATTATGTTAAAAAATGAGATTTAAACAAACATTTTGTGCTTTCGTGTAGTCCTCACAATTCCGTAACTGGTCGAAGTATACATATATAAAACATGTAATGTAATATCAACTGTAACGTTACACCTTTTATCGGGTAATCCTTGTGTCAGACGTAATACCATTTCTATTGTCAAAAGCTAATGGTTTCATTTGTCCCGTTCTTCTGTATCCAAATGCGGCAACATGCTGCACAAAAATTTCATTTCACTAAACATCCAAACGTTCATCTCATACTTTTCTAGCTTGCTCGGCATAAGTGTAACCAGTCATGCTATGCTTTTCAGTTGCATTAGATGCTACTTCCAAGGATTCGAATAGCCTCGTTCGAAAATAATATGCCTCTGTTAAATCGATCGACCCATCATGTTAAACCCATAACCACAACCTCAGTGTAGCTGTCTGTCCATGCTACTTGATTGATTTGTAGAACATGTAATGTACACATTCAAACGAATGACCTCTACTATGTAGTATCCAATGTGTAAGGTTTCCTGACGTTAATAATCTTTTGCCTCACTGTTCAGGGAATAGAACTATAAAAGCGGGCGATATGCATTAGATCAACGCCCGATACGGTCAACGATTTGAAGTCTATCAACACCGTTGGTGGTTATCGTTTCTTTTATTGTTTGGAACGGCCTTTCGTCATGAGCACTGTCCCAACAGCTACATACGCACTACCACATTCTTCTGGGTGACGCATCAAGAGGAGTGATTACGCAGTGATACGCTTCACGCTGAATAGCACATCCTGGCTTGACGCTACCACGGAGAGGATTTTCACATCGAAGATTTGTACAACTTCATCAGGTAAATTAATTGCAAGTTAAGGAGTAGGTTCATGTCATATCGTTCTCCCGTCGCACTTCAAAGGCTTCTACTATCTTATTTGGTGATTCACAACGAATTAAACCGTTTCTGTTGTGATCTCAGGATTTTAATAAAGCTAAACATTTTATCTTCTAGTTTTTTTTAAATTGATATATATAATTGGTGCGCTGTAACTTGCGTATCATATATGCATTGCGATTGGCGTTAATCACCGTCTGATTATGAGCAACTTTTACACCAGTACTCGTCGATTATAAGGGAGAAATGAGGATAGCACTGTTCTGTACTATGCAGTAAATCCCTCGGAATTACTTCGTACTTAGATGAATCATTCACCGTGCCTTCGTCTGCTGAGACCGAACGAAAGTGTTACTTGATCGCACAAAACCGGTTTCGAGACTTGGTTTTTCAGTCCACTGAAATTTCTAACTTTTCGTTTCAAAGGAGCGTGATGAAATAGACTCTTTTATATGTAGTCCACGATCATTCGTTGTACCATTAAACACCTTCAGCTGCTGTAGGGTGACCTTGACTTCAGAAATTCCAGAACGATTATTGATAGTTCGGAGCGCAGATTTGTCGGTATGAAAACGAGAATGCATCATATACATCATGGCTCGGGCGCGCATACTTTGTTAGATCACAAGTGAATTCATTCCTTACGGGTGTTTGGTTAATGCATACATTCCTGTCCCTCATTTTTAACTATCACCAACCCTCCGTCGTTGCAGGAGTAATAAACCAAGAAATACACTTGCTACTTTGGTCTACTCCCTACTGCTCCTGACCACCGCTTCTAAAATCCGGTTCCCGTAAAAGTAGCCATGTCTGCTCAGCTGTTCATGTTTCCGTCATGGTATACATTGACGAACCTGAGGAACGAGTCATCGTAGACTTCATGGTCGTTTGCAAACAACATATAGACTTTTTTGGATCGTCTGTTGTGCCGTCACTGAGGTCTGAGCATCCACTCATTTACGCCTTTTCCAGTTAACGATGTCACTTTTCTGTGTCCCGATAACAATTTATCCAGATGACTTTCGTTCGAACACCCATAAACGAGTTTGCCCTATTTATCCGGTCTTTCGGACAGGGTTGTCCAATACTTTGGCAACCTGATTGGATCGCCAATGTATCCACAGGCTAGTCAGAGTGTCATACGCCTTCTTTCTGATTCGCCTGCCAGCTCACTGTTCACCGCTCATGTCCGGCGCATCGTAGGCACACACGGCACTGTGATAGTTTACGTCCCATCAACCTGACAAGCGTGTAGAGGCGGGCTCTGTTTACACGTTGCACTGGGCGATGCACAGACGCTCACTCGGTGTAAGCTAACCAACCCAAATGTCTGTCAGCGTACTCAGTGCACATTAACTGTGCGACCAAGTTCATCGTTGAATCCTAGGTAACCCCTCTGGGACCGCCTAAAATGACAATGGGGCAAGCGAAAATTCTACCGGTATTCCTTAGGCTGAAAAAGATTTGAAGCGAACGAAGTAGGTTGTTTTTGATGATGATGTTATTGTTGTTACTGTTACAGTTTTTAGTCGTTACAGTTGCAATCTGGGACCTATGTGGCTCTAGTTTCTCTGAAGTTAAATACATTCAGCTCTGTCAAGCAACTGTTCGTATTATGTAATTTCTCGCAAAGCCGGACGTCCTATAGAATTTATATAGACGGGAAAAGTAAAAAATACGGACCACTACCTTTCGGAGTAAAAAGTACTACATGAAGTAAAACTTGGAAAATAACCAGACATGCCCTATTGGTCGTTCTGACTTTGATATCGGGTGACTAATCTTGGACTCTCAGCATTACAGTCCAACAAGCAATTAACAGCCCATGGTTGTCTGGATCATTAAGTTCATATCAGAACTCTGCAAACACTCCTGACAGACTCATTCGGGTGCGTCCAGCAAGCAGTGTCCAACAGAAGCGACTTTGATTCAACATGCTAGTCAAAGCACCCGTGTATCAATTCTTATAGGAGGTATACTCCGACAAAACTGCCATTTTCCTATCCGTAGCCTACATGACAGGATTTGCTGTAGTCATATGTCATCTCTGAGTGGCACCATAAGTGTACTATTTGTATAATTCTCTGTACTTTTAAGGTAGTGTACAGATGCCTGCTGATCATACGTACCCTCTGGCACTGATGCCCTAACCTTCGTGATATGGCACAATACAGTTGGCAAAATTTACCTTCCCTTATTATACTGAACGGCTACATCCGCATACTATGTTGAACAGCAGCCGCAACTTACAAATGTACGCGGAGAAGATCGATAGAATGTATCACCAGTTCTTTACAAATTACTTAAACCCTAGTAGAACGATGGGGGTTCGGCTACAATGCAGCCGGTAACACGAAACATAAAGAAGGGAACTATCGAAGAGGAAGCGTTAGAGAAAGATACGATCGATGCTTACTACGATCATCTGGACCGAGACCACTCACAACAGCTTCAAGGCTGCCTCTACTCAACAGTTCCCTGTGATCAATCCGAACCGCTAGTAGATGAACTTGTTACCATGGGTTATCAGCCAGATGCCAGTATCGTGTTCCAATAATAACGGAGGGCACAAGCAGCAATTATAAAGAACCGCATCACATTTTCGCAGTCGCGCGAACCTAGATGAGAATAACACAATAATTAGCTAAAGAATATATTGTTGATAAATGTGTGAGCAATGAAACAAAACGATAATACAACGGAATGGTAATTTAGTACTCGATGTGTATCATACATTCCAGTGTGCGGGATGCCTCTCGTTATCCCTACTCGTCCAGACAAATGTCTGTCTCAAATGGGACCTGTATTGATTCATGCATGGGACAAAGTAACTACATCTTATATCTAAGATCTCCTGAACGCATAAGGAGTATTGGCCATTGTCACGTCAATGAAGCAGTGACATGTTAATAAACAGTGAATGCAATAAACTGTCCATTCCCATGATAAGTTACGGTTAAAAAGTTGATTTTAGCTGACTAAAAGATGCCCCAGAAGGGAGGTGGGCAATTTTTCAAATTATCAGAAGAGGAGGGGGTCAGTAATCTTATAGCAGAGACTTTATAGAGACAACGCAATATCACATGTGTCGGAAAACACGGCTTGAGATCAACTGGAGCACCTACTGATCAGAACCTAATCCGACTGAAAATTGGTTGTAGCACATAGTAAGTGTTGGAAGTTCAACACAAATGAACTATATAGATTGAACATTACCCAAAATTAATCGCAGCTGTCGCATCCCCATAGAATTTCCAATCGACCCCTTGCGAAAAGAAGCACGAGACTCGAATTTTGCTCTCATTAGTGCTCACCAGTAGTGCATATCCTCACCACTGCCGGGGCTAGAACTCCCGCCACGCTGTTCATGAAGCAGCCGTGTTTACCACTGCGCCATTCACCTCAAATTAGACACAACCGAATTATCATATGTGAACACTCAACCACTTTCGCTTGTGAGTAACGATCAGGTTACCCGATCGTCTCGAAAGGAGAAATAGTTACTGTCTGTTAACTCCAATCGATGGTCCCCCGACTAGGACTTCTCTCCAAGTTGAAACCACAGAAATCATCGAATTGTTGAGCGGCATTTGATTTTTGATGAGTAGTGGGATTTTGGTTTTCATATAGATTGAACGTCGCCCACAAATGATCGCAGCTGTCGCATTCCAATCGATTGTGGGTGATGTTCAGTCTATATTAGAATCAAAACCCCTACTACTCATCAGTAAACAAATGAATTATTTGATAGATGGGGTCAAATGCAATGGATTCCTCACTAAGAGCATAAAAAACAGAAAAAGATTACTTTACTCAAGGTTAGATTTTAATCAGATAACAATATAAACGGTTCTTTTGATGTCACTATTCTGTGAAAAAAATCAAGTGTTGTTTTTTATATCCAGAGGGAGGGTATTTTGACACTTGGTTCTCTGATAACGTGTATATCAACTATTTATTCATTTCGTTCTCAGGTGACTAATCTGTGTCAACTATTTTCTTGTCTACGTATGTTCTTTCTTTTACTTGGTGTTCGCACCTAGGTGCTGACTTGCTTGTTTTTAGGTCTCATCCTAGGCAACACTTCGATGCAAGTCCCTCGATTTCCGTCACATCTGCATCATGTGTGATTGTAACTCTCTTTATTGTTTAAGTTTGCCATGTGACTCCTTCCGATTGCTCGGAGAAAGTGCATTTCATAAGAATTCAGTTTTGCGAACGGTTCTTTCAGGCGTTTACATTGACGTAAGATAGGTGTTATTTATACATCTCAGGATAAATCGCCTACAGCGGTGGATGTTCTGAACGATGAACAAACCACATCCTACTATAGAAAAGGTGGTTCTAGTGGATAGGTAAAAAAAAACATTTTCTCGATATGAACACAGTTTTCGCTGACATCCTGTGATTCGCGGTTAATTGGATTTCAAATAGTTTAGAAGATAAATGACTAAGAGAGAGACGAACGCAGTTGAGCTTACTTACTGTACAGCACGGGTAATCGTATCATTTAGTATCGGTACGGAACAGCCATGTACTTTTCAAAATGCATCGACAGTTCACTTATGCAAAGCACTTCATTGACTGCCGACGCACTGCAAGCCTTCACAGGTAGGTTTCTAGATGTCCACACCAGTTTGCATACCATTTAGTCCATGTGGTGCCTAACCTGTGATATTGCCAAAGGTCACATCCATCCCCTTGTGAGACTTTGGATGTGATTCTTCCTAGCGAGCTTATGTTAATAGTTCAGACTTCCACTCACAAAGATGTGAACCAGGCAACTGGCGGTGCGACCTATGTACCCAGCACTATAGGGTACGTTGTCGACCAACGTGTAAAATATCACAACGAAAGTAAATACATGTAATTATTTGAAAGCAGGTTAGGAGAAGGAACGCCAGTCGTGGTGATACTGTGCTCAGACAAGCTTGAGGAAACATTTACCGAATTAAGGGATCAGGTATGATGTTTGTGTTTCGTTCATCCTGTATGGTGCATGTGAATGAACTGTAATGAACCACGACAGTTCACTGGTACGCAGTCCATTGAAGAGCTCCATAATCAAGTTGTACTCGTTTCATTGTTCATGTTGGGCTAAAACCGAAGCTCACTTTGGATACGCCAGTAAAAATATAAATAGGGGCTCGGCGGAGACCGATGGCAGACGCCTTTCCAAATTGCAGGGTGGTAGTGGATGAGCATATGCAGCTGCTGCTATTTGGCCAACTCAGAGTTAGACGGCCTTTCACGATCGCCCTGCCAACGGTCCACACCACTAGGACTTATCATAGACATGCTTACTCCCTGTATGTTACACTACTCCTAAGGGATGATATGTCCAGCGGTGCAGCCTTTGGTGAATGTTCAGTGCACTTCACAATAAAACCGCTCACTCTGGTCCGTCCGATCTCCTGATTTCGATCCCAAAACATATCATCAGGATCACTTTAACCAAATGTTTGCCCGTATACAAAGAGGGATTGATGCCGTACTCTTTAGCAGAAGTTTAGGAACATAACAACAAAACAATGCTATTTTGCAAGGGCAAATCCAATCTGCTTTGTTACGTCTTTTTTTCAGTGGTCTACGTTGGTCCAACACAGTGTTCAGTTAGGCGAAGCGATGACGGGCATTTAGATATATACGAAAACCGATCGGTCGAAGAACCACCGTCATACAGTAAAGGCCAACAAAGCTGTAGAAAGCGCAAGACAAGTACATATATCTAAAATTGCGTCTGCCAACCTAAAGTGTCTTCGTGCAAAACGACTATTCAGCAGATCGCAACCGTTACTTTAACACGCTGATGCCATTACTCCGACGTGAACTGAAACGGTTTTCTGACCTTTTGTGTGGCTACCTCGCATGAAACTCAGAAGGGCACATCTGCATTTGTATCCATCCTAACTCAGTCCAGTCACCAGTAACTTCCAAGTAACACCTCATATTTGCAAACGCACGGGAAGTGCACTGCGCGATTATGTAAAAGATTTGCGCCTCGTCTAGGAAAGGAACCAGATTACGAAACACAGCATACGCTCAAATACGGTGTGAGACAATCTCCGAGTCAACTTAAATAGCATTCCACTGAAAAATGAAGGGCGGTCTGTACTATTATTGCTCAATCTTTTGCACACATGAAGTCAATTCTATCCCAAGAGTTTGCCGATTTCCGGTTGAATGCTGTGTCGCACCTCGCCAAACCCGTACACAACACTTAAGAACGCTGTTGGTCAACAGTTGATAAGGTAACATACACGTCAAGGTCAATCACGCGCAGTCGAGAAGACTTGAATGGACCACCGTTTACGTGGTCAGCTGTGGGCACACTTTATTGAGTGGCGAACTGAAGCGGTCAGATTGAGGTATAATCCAAACGGGTAGATCAAGATTGTGGATTGCTTGATTTTGATCCATAACGAGGTGATAGTCATCACGCTACTGTGATACTGTTACTACGAGACCTCATGGATGACACCAGTGTGGAAGATACCAGTGAAAGCAACCGCCGATACTCGTGGCGGGCACTTACGGCAGACGCAGTTAGTGACTGATATTGATAATTAACTTTCATATAATCATGACAAGAGGAATAGATCAGCTAGGTCAAGTAAATGGGGCGATTTATGCACCTAGAAAGAAAATTTTCTACTCTTACAAACACTTTTTAACCTACTGATGACTGCTTTTGCTTCCGTTTGCCATGTAGTCGACTGAAAATCCCGTATGTTGTGACATCATGATGGAGGCTCAGCAGAGTTCACAGCGTAGTAAACGATCCGTTGCCGTTCTCAATGAATGGTCTATGCTCATAAAGTTTCCGGATCAAGGTTGGAAAACCTGACTAGTAAACATAACCGAATGTTTGTCTCCTGGCTATCCGATTACCCATCAGTTGATGTCATCCAACGCTTGCGATCGAACGAGAGCATCGATGGTCAAATTCTTCACTACTTTACCTCCCCAATTTTTAGGTCACGTTTAACATCCAACGTAAAAATGTTTTAACCATGGTTGTATAATTTCAACTTATTTGAACGCATATCTGTCAGTTAATCAGGCACCATCTTTACTTCAGAAATGCGAGTCCCAATTCTCCTGCCCGTAGTCCTATCATCCGAGGCAGGGGTACTGCCGTGAGCAAAACGATCAATAACCTCAAGGTCACTTTCTAATTTAACATTATTGTCACGAACTCCAAAGAACTGGACAGAGAAATTATTATCTAACGAAATCTGTTTAGGATTGTGGAACAACAGCACTACCTCGTCAGCACAGTTCTAATCGGTCATTTTCCTCACCAGAAGGATATCAATGTCTGAATCTTGTCAGTGACGCAGAGTCGCCAATTATTTACCTATAATCAGAATAAACCGGAATGGAAAAGTGGACAACATTGATGAACATCTGTTTTACTGTGGCAATTATTGGCAATTCCCAACAAACTAACTGACCCGATGCATTTGAAAGTAGATTACTTAATTCCGATGAAATAGGTTAGACAACCAAGTCGGACATAGATAGAAAACAACAACCGTTTGCCAACGATACGCGTAGCATTGTTCCAGAGGAGTAAGTTTCACATACACATTCAGCACGGGACAGAAACTTAGGTTGCAGGGAGCAGACGAAGTATGATGGATGTGAAAACATTAGCTAGTTTCCAAATAGTTTTCAGAGTTCTCTTTAGCTCCCTTCAAACATATTGGAATTATCATGAAGTGACTCCGGTTAGATGGATATTTTCAAATATTCAAAGTGATTCAAGAAGATAGCTTAAAGCCTGAACCAATGTCTCACCACCTAAAGATGACCTGAAATCGTCCGGAACAGCACCACAAAAACGTTGCAAAGCCTCGATGTATAAATGAATCACAGTGTGACTGAGTGATTATATACCGGTGGGTTAGCTTATAACATCAGAATTATGTACAACTAACTGAATAAAAGTAGGAAATCAACGAGAATGCCCCCGAAGTGTACTGTTTCAAGAACTAACTTCCTTGGCTTAGTATCAACAAGCTCACTATCTAACGCTTGGTTTCGCCAGTGGATAACCTTCTAGGGCCTTTAAGGCCGATATATTAAAACAATATGCCAACAGTCTCCGACGCGAAGACTACTCTCATCATCATCATCATAACAGCCACGAGCCTGACCAAAAGGTACTGTGGCTCGGGCCGCCGCTCACCTCAACAGTGACGTAGAATATCCGAGAAGAAAAAGTTACTGAGGAGGCTGAGAATTAGTGAGAGGAGGCTAACAGGAAGAATTAGAAATGGTAAAGACACAGGTCCACCATTGACTGCGACACATCGCCATCTCGGATAGCGTCTCTAACCAGCGGTTTGAGTGATCACGAGGACCCCATCCAGGCAGGCGACACCTACCCACTTTGCTCAATGGAGCAGTCAAGGTCTTCATATTTCGTGACCACGTTGTTGCTTGACCACCACGTGGTTTGACCCAACTGCTGGTGGTCTCAGCATATAATGCCCGGTAGGGTAAACGATCAGATGACATACGGAGTACGTGACCTAACCATCGTAAGCTGTGCAACGTAATTAGCTGACCAATTGATCGCGCATCCCGAGCGTTCCGGAATACGCGCCGGCGAACTGCCACATTGCTCACGCGATCAGTCCACTTAATATGGGCCAATTCGCGGAGACAACGATGGTCAAACACAGCAAGCCTGTTGATGTCTTCTTTGTGAACAGGCCACGTTTCCGAACCATAAGGCAAAATGGAACGCACACAGGCATTATACACCCTTCCTTTCAGCGACAACCGGACGTCTTTTCGACGCCACAGATGACGCAGTTTGGCAAAGGCAACTCGTGCCTTTGCGATCCTCGCTGATATCTTGTCAGCAATATTACAGGCTGACGAGATAGTGCTACCCAAGTATGTGAAACTGTCCACAGTCTCGAGCGGATTACCTGCAATGAAGAAGATAGGAGTTGAAGTGCCCCAGTCTTGAAGCAACACTTTGCAATTTGAAGGTGCAAAGCGCATTCCATACAAACCAGCTCGGTCGCTCAACCTGTCTAGCATGATTTGCATGTTTTCGGCAGAGGGGCTAAGTAAGACAATGTCGTCCACGTACTCCAGATCGGTCAACCTAGCGCCAGGAAGAAGCTCAACACCAAGCCCACTGTATTCCCGAAGTGCACCCTCCAGAATGTCGTCTATGACAAGATTGAACAGGAAGGGGGAAATCGGACACCCTTGACGAACACCACAAGAGATGATGAACGCCCGAGACAGTTGACCATAAACTCTCACCCTGCTTGCAGAGTGAGCATACAGTGATCTCATTAGGTTCACGTATTTCCCTGGTACTCCCTTGCGGAGAAGACAGCTCCAGAGAACGTTACGAGCAACTGAATCGAAGGCAGCCTTCAGGTCCAAAAAGACCACGACTGTCGGCTGTCTGTAACAGTGCCGATGTTCCAAGATCCGTCGCAAGGTAAAAATATGATCAACGCAACCTCGACCGGATCGGAATCCTACCTGTTCTTCACGTATCTGGCTTTCTCTGGGCTTAGTGAGCCGACGTAAAATGAGACCAGTGAGTAACTTGGACGCAATAGACACTCAACTGATGCCCCTGTGATTGTCACATAGATTTCGGGACCCCCTTTTTGAAAACGGGAATGACTGTTGATAGGCACCAATCACGAGGCACCTCTTCAGTCTCCCAGATCGTCTGGAGGAGTTTTGTCAGCTCTGATATCAACCTCTCCCCACCACCCTTGACTACTCTTATCTTATTAGCGTTCTCAGTTAATTAAGCTTTTTTGATTTGCAGCCAGGCTACGCTTGAAATTCTTGACGTCCCTCGGTAACTTGTCATATGAACTATCGGCTGCAATTTTATGTCAACGCTTGCAATTCCCACGGATAAGCTTACAGTAAGTGGCAGCATATGCTTCCTGCAAAGTCTGGTAAATTTGAACGATGTGAAGGTTGAAGTTTGGAAGAATCAAATGGGTTTGCTTCATTGTAGCTAGGAACGGTTTCTCAACCGCCAGCCGCTGTGATCAATGGAAGGGTTGTAGATTAAATTGAAAAACGAACTAACAGCGGACGAGGGCACGGTCCAATCTCATAAATGTGCTCCAGTAGGTTCAACACTTTCAGAATGGGCCGCGCCACTAGCAACCAGTAGTTGCGTGACCTACCTGAGGCCAGGAGAAGTAATGTGACCATTTGCCCACAGAACGAGTAAGTGGAATAGTACAAACGTCCACTTTGAGACAGTGATCTAAGTAACAATAGTTATCATAGAAGGGATAGCTTTCCATCTTTGCACAGTTTGCACTATCAGTATATTCAAACAGAATACAGTTGGCCTACCAAATAGTTCTACTACCAAAATTTGGAGATAACGTTACTCCTTTACGTTCCGCGTACAGTATCAATAAAGCACAATATTAAATACCCCACTGTGTTTTGTTTGGCAATTAATCAATCTGCTTAAAGTATGATGGTGACTTGTTACCTCAATTTTCTGCCTCGCATGGGGTATGCCCAAACCGACCACCGAAGTGAGAACATAGTCGACTCGTTACATTTATGGGTGTGAAGGTGATCTTGAAGCATAGTGTCTATTTCTCGTGAAGAAGCATCGTTTAATTCCACGCGCCAAGTCAATTAGACCCGTTTAGCACTATTTCAAATTTGTGTAATGATGTTCCACGCAAACGTGAGATGATGCATAAATAACGCACCGGTCTCCAAGAGAAACACAACCAATATAGAAGACAATGGGTCCTTTCCACAAATAAACCAGATGGCTGCTAAAGCAGTACTGTACAGCGACTGAAACCATAACTCTCAAAATGATGTTTCTGAATGCCAACCGAGGACAATGTTATGGAAATACCAAAAATGCGAATAGATGACAAATTTAGACGAATGGCGCCATACAACTAATTGAAGGCTATTTGAGCACCAAGATGATGAAGATCTAGGAATGGCCATCAACTGCCTCGTAGTCAAATTAACACTACCGTAAATGGTAACTGGCTAGTTCAATGGCACTATCCAACAAGATGCAATAAAAGTTATAACATTACTACTCTTTTTAGTCGAAGTAGTTAACATTTTGCCAGAAAAAAACGATATTTGCAGTTTCATTTTCAGCAGCAATACTCCCTTTCCTATTTCAGTGTCCGAACTAACATCATTATCACCCTTGTGCATAAATACTGTAAAATTCAATTCCCAGACGTTTACTTCCCGGCAAGTGAACGGGGTTGCGACAAGCAGTCCCTTGAGTCCGCTCCTAGCTGATTTATTTATGGCTAAGGTAGAATTTAAATTAGGTGAAAGTTTGTCGAGGCCAATGCTGTACAAAAGTTACGTAGACGACATCCTGGTCACTTTTGAGAATTAAAGCGATTCGAACGCGTTATTTTTGGAGTTGAATCACGCAAACCTCAATCTCATGCTAACTAGAGAGGACGAAATAAACAACTGTCTCCCGTTCTTAGACATTCTAGTTATTCGAAGATCGGATGGCTTGATAGGAAGATCTATTTACAGAAAGCCCACCTGGACAGGCCAGTATGCACCTTTCGAAAGCCTCTGTTCAGTGCAATATAAGAGAAACCCAATTCGAACACTCTTTCACACAGCGCGGAGGCTATGTACAGAAGACAGTCATTATCATCATCAGTCGACCACAAGAATTAAGCACATTCAGAGATACGCTGCAGACCAACGGATACCCCCTACAATTAGCAGAGTCATTACCCTAAGTATACAACGGTACCAAAGAAGACGTTGTAATTAGAACCCTCGTTCCAATAACAAAAAGATGTCTAACAGCTGCTGTATCCAGATCTTATAATGTTGTAAAACTACGTATAATACAGCGAACCAGGACCTGATCAGTTTTCTCAACTACGAACAAACAGCTTACTGATGAGTAGTAGGAGATTTTGATTTTCATATAGATTGAACAGTACCTATAATTGAGAGAAGTCCTAGTCGATGGGGTCATCGATTGGAGTTAACAGACAGTAACTATTTCTCCTCTCGAGACGATCGGGTAACCTGATCATTACTTACAAGCGAAAGCGGTTGAGCGTTCACATATGATAATTCAGTCGTGACTAATATGAGGTCAATGGCGCAGTGGTAAACACGGTTCTCTCATGAACAACGTGGTCAGAGTTCTAGCCCCGGCAGTGGCGAGGATATGCACTACTTATGAGCTCTAAAAAGAGAGCGAAACTCGGGTCTAGTGTTTCTTTTCGAAAGAAGCCGACTGGAAATTCTATGGGAATGAAACAGCTTACGTCTGTCACATCCTAGTGTTTGTATAAATATTCATATAGCTGCAGCATGAGCTACATAGGGGGGGGGACAAACCGACAGCTGGCTTCTCGTATTAAGGAACATGTTCCCAAGTGGCCGGAAAC
>JTDE01002724.1:37674-79454 GCA_014338405.1 Paragonimus skrjabini miyazakii | reverse complement strand
GTATTGGATATATCCTTTACGCGCGCAGCAATGATCAAACTCAGACACCAATGCTCTGTTTACTGTGCCCCAGGCTAGGCAGACTCCTCACTGCCAAGTAAGTTTGGTTCTTTCAATCATTGGGTAGAATACTCCCAACTCAACGCCTTTCCGCTGTTTAAATGACCAGGAAGTATCAGGAGTTATCGTTCTCACGACAGTGAGAACTGGTACTGAGTTCCGGAACAGAGCAATGTTTACTCCATTGGATCTCAGTGAACAATCGGTTGTGCACTGTCGGATACAGTACGTCGATTAAAGTCTGTCAACGCTAATCAGAAAAGCCTTCGTTACTCATTATATCGGCGCACGCTCCAACGGACTATTGTTCAGATGCCGCCAGGAATACGGTCTGTGAAAAACTGTTGCAGCTCTGCGCATAAGCTTTCGGAAAGTTTGAACTTCAGACAGAGGCGCTGTCGACTGGTACTAACCGACACGCGGAACGGATGTACAGAAACCCAGTGGCTCGCATCATGACAAATGTACACATAATTCCTGAATCCAGTCTAATTAATAACTTCTTTTGATCCATCCAAATTATGTTGTTGACTAAAATCTAGATTACTGGCAATTTTAGTTTGATAGGTTCTGCACTCTTGAGCTTCTTTAGTGGGGTAGTATCAGCACATTCATTCATTTTTTCAAACCAACGCGCAGTCTGAATTTCGACTAGTCGGTCAATAATGGTAGCAGTGTTACTCGTAACTTGATTGTCGGTGTTTAATTTTGATATGGTCAGTTTGATGCGGTACTTGCTATATAATTATGGACGCCAGGTGAGGGACGAACATCTCAAACCACGAAAGTTTGTTCTGATGAGAAAAAATTGTGTTGCGTACACGAGCGCAGAAGCTCATTATGACCATACTAGAGAAAACAGAAGTGACCAAACTACTTTCCTTCAGTGTGCCTTGTTTAACAACATGTGACGAACTCGGGCGTTCAACTCTCTGACTGGAATGGCTGTCATCCCCAAGTGCTCAATGGAAGTCACGGAGGTGCTGATCTATGCCTCCCTACGGCAGTTCACGGGGGCTTTTGTTCCTTGAACACTGACTTTCCTGTTATTTATTGTGGCGTTTTTAGTCAGTTTTCGTTTTTTCATCCCCTCGTGATTTCTGTTTATCCGTTGCTGTTTCAGAATCAACCCGATCAATCATGGTAGGTGTTGAAACTTCCTACGATTACTAAATCTCACTTAGACTACGTATTTTTCAGACGCACGAATTCAAGGTATGCAAACTTAATCCATCATTTACAGTTTTTCAAGAATTGAGTGATGCTTTCAACTTACATAACCCACGGGGTTATTTAAATTCTCTCCAGGATGTACAGTTGTCCTTAAGATACCTCGGTTGCGTTGCAACATTGGACGATATTGCTGAGCTGTACTCAGGTCAGAAGATTGCGTGACTTTCGTATGATAAATCTTGTTTTAAATACGACCAGGCGGTCCGATGGATTTTCCGGCTTTCCTGGACTTGTACAACAAGTTACTATCTCCTTCCATGGATTTGGAAAAAGTTACTGCTGGTGATCTACTGAATTTGTTGAAGCGACATTTGGGACACGATTTAACTGTCGATGGCTGGTTACGTATTCTCACTAGATTTGGTGATAAGGTTGAGTCCACTGCCGGTAACGTCTTTTAAGATACCATACGAAAAAAATAGAATTATGCAGTCTCCTTCGTTCGACTTTGTAATGCACACAGTGACCATAACAGGTCGTTACGATTACCGACCTCTGATTTAATTTTTCCTGCTATTGAGTTTCATCAGACTGTTATCCATTGGAGCCTTTGCAGCGGATGATGGCTGAAGGATGGTTGGAACAAACTGCAGTCCTAAGCGCCTTTTGTTTGATCTACCAACTGCGTTGTGTAATTCTTGGCAATCTGTATACCATATCTTAAAATGTCAAAATACACGAGGTAATCTTTTCAACACTTTCAACTTCTCTGGAATATTTCGGATGCTCTCTCTTTGATCGTATGTGGAATGTGTCGGGCTGATTTAACGGTTACGTTGAGCTGAAGCATCGTATGCCTTAAAGTCTTCTATCCAGGAAACATTTCATTAATGCTAAAACCGAATCAGGTAAACTAACTGAACTGAGGGGTTAACGTCAAATCTGATACACCGTGCAATTTTGGAGTGTCCGATTGTTTGTTTCAACGGGTCTTACCTAGCGGAATGTGGTGTTGATCGTGGAGTTTAACAATCTCTGGCGGCGTAGTCAAATATCATTATTCTGTCAGTTATCATATTGAAAGACGTATACGGTTCATCGTATCATCAGTTTTTGTGGGTTACTATCCCGAAAATGAAACTCTTCAGTCATATCGTTCCATAATACCTTACAACCCTATGGTTTACTGTGGTTCCGTTCCTTTGGACCATTTTTAAATAACCTGTTAGCCGTCAGATTGGATACTTTTATAAGAGTTTGTAATTACGGGCAGGAGTGACTACTTTTTATGGTATTTCCAACAGACAGTTAACGTCCTTTTAAATATTCTAAGATAGATCAACCATCAATATCGCTGGTAACGTTATCACCATTGACTTCTGTGTATCAGCAGTTATTACCGAAATTTATTCTTTGCTCACCATCACTCCTGGTAACCAATTAATGACCGATGTAGAAACTTGAGTGTCATGGGACCAGGAAAAACAAATAAAAGGGGGGCAATGCTGGTTTAGAGAAAGAGAAAATGGGGAGACGAGCCCTGGTTAATTTAAAAACAACAGGTGTCTAGCTTCATGTACTCCATATCAAGATGTCTGCACCTTGCAAACAAACAATCAAGATGTAGGTAAGGGTAACTTGGAATCTACAAGAAATTTCAGCCTTTTCAGCGGTGTTCAATTAACTGCCCTTGGTCCTCTGTTATCTCAGTTGAACAGTGGCAACCCTTTTTCTATTGTGTCTGTTTTCAGCTAGAGGGTGGACGGGTCTCGAATCCATCGTTCAGGACATCTGGCACCATCAACAGTTCGTAATTTATTCGTGGCTATCTGTATTTCTCTGTGCTGTGTTAAGGGTTTATCATGGTTTTGATCTGGCACTCATCGGGCAAAGTTCTCGTGTACATGATGTGGTAATCGCTGGGTTGGGATTTTGCATATATTCTCCCGCGATCTAAGCAGAAATTTCCTTAGTTTTTGGTCAGTAAATTTTTTTGTTCTCGACTTCCAACAATTCACTCAGACCAAGGTTTTAACGCTGGAATTTGTAATTCGAAGCCACTGCGTTATCCATTAATTCACTTTAGTGGTTAACATACAGTTTTCGAGGAACATACGATCGAAATTCCGGCACACACGCACATAGTTGGTCCACTTTCGTCAACGGGTTGCTTGAAATTCATCAAGCATGCTGTTTACCCTATTCTTTCATGATGTTAGTACCGTATTTCCTATATACTTCTCTTCTATCGCTGTATCGCCACTTCTGATTTACTCAATCGTTGATGTTTCTATTACTCAGCCTGTGCATCTACCCCCGCTACCCTCCCTCAGAGAGGTGTTGCGCATTTATGGTTTGCGGGCTCAGAAACAGTTGTCACAGAACTTTCTGCTTCAGCCGGCTTCAATAAATGGGTTCGTTAAGTGTGCCGGAAATTTGCGTGATGCCTACGTTTTGGAGGTCGGTCCTGGCCCTGGTGGACTGACCAGGGCTATTTTGGAATGTCAACCCCGTCATTTGGCAGTTATCGAAATTGATCGCCGTTTTATCCCCGGTTTGGAAGAGTTACGCTTGGTAGCTTCGGAGATGAGTGTGAAGATGGACATTTACCGGCAGGTATGCAATCAAGGCTGTATTATTATTATTATTATTATTATTATTATTATTATTATTATTATTGCTAATATTATTGCTTAGTGATATTATTTTGTTGTGTAAGCCTGAAAACACCGATAAAAAGAATAAATAGGCGAAAACAATAAGCAAAATGTTTAGAAGGGTCTACGACAGGGTAACAAAGTCTGAACAAACAGGCTGTTTTGTCAGCTTTACATACGATTTTGAATTTTTGAATTTGTTCCTAAATTTTTTTGAATAGTTCAATGAAAAAACGTGCGAATTATAACAACGTAAGTCAATCACGACAACGATCACAACAGCACTCCTCCAACTGACTTCGGTCTCCAGCCATATCCCTCATTGTCTCTGCACTGAACGACATTCAACATTTTTTGGACCCTAGTTGAGCGGCCGAATAAACCCAATAGAAACCGCCCTTGGTGCCAGTTTCTTCATACCACAACACCATGCTATGGGCTGCTGATCGTGTTGTTTTTCCAGCCACATTCATGAAGTGCAAACATGACTGTATTTGGCAGTTGTTGGGCGGGCACGCTTCAAACTTGTCAGAGCCACGATAACTGAATGCAAACCATTTGCCGTTTAAAAGCTAACTGTCCCCGAATCGTACTTCATTGTTCACCTGCTACTGCTACCAAACACGAGCAACACTCTACAGGCGATGGCTGTCCAAAACAGAGCCACAAACATCTTCGACGCGGATGGGCCTTGTCTTGCATTCGTGGGACAATCGAGTTGTACTCTTAAACGGGAAACAATTGTCCGGTGCGCACCAGATGTGCTTAAAAATTGAACCTTGGTGATACGTAGAATGATCTCTTCTAACGTCGCCACCAGCTGCCGTACAACAGAAATTTTGCATGACACTAAACTGTCACCCTCCACAATGAGTGCAAACACAGGTAGCCATCACTTGTAAAGGAGCACTTAGCACCTAGGCGGCACAAAACATACCATTTCGTGATAACACAATCGCGACGTGACCTGAGGCACCTTGGACCATTTGTGAGTCATCGCCGAACATAGCACGATCATCAGCATTCTCTAAGTTTGCGATACTTCTTCCAGAGAGACCATATGTGAGACCATGTGTGAGACCATTCACAGCTTTATCCAAGACATCGTCGATTGAAAAGTTGAAGAGAAAAATAGGGATGAGAGAGTTTTGCTACATTTTGTTAGGGTTGAGGAATGTGTATGACAGTCCACTATAAGCCTAAACTCTACTGAAGATCAGACTGTGCAATGCTGTTGAAATGGACGTTTACTTATAGAGTATCCCATTCCTCAACAACAGCCCCAGAAAGTAGCCCTGCCAACAGATTTGAAGGTTATCCTGCTGTCCAGCAGCACGTCTGTCTTTTGCCATTTGTTTGACGTGATTTTGCTCGAACAGCGAACTATGAATGAAGGTTTGGTGGATACATTCACGGCCTATGCGAAGTCCAGTCTACTCCTTGTAACATTTCCCATCAGGCTTTTCGGATAACTTACGGAACATAGCGGACACCAGTAGCTTAGGTACAACAAAAGTCACAATATTGTATTGGATAATAAATAGTTTTCAGTTTGCCTCCGGGATAAAGAAACCTTTGAGTGCTGAATGAAAAATTCTCTCATGAGTGCATCTCCACCGTCTTCAAAAAGGGACCTAAGACGGTCGTCTGAGCTGGATGCTCTGTGCCGCCTAGGGATTTATATCTGATTTCATATCTCTGCCTCCTTGGCGTTGACTGCAGAGCACAACTAGATCCACAGTGCAGAGTAGTTGGTACCGGGGAACGTAGCTGGGTACACACAGACCGTTCATGGTTTTAGTTGATCTTCACTTGACTTAACGAACAAACATGTTTTTAGGTTCGATAGTCCATTTTTGTATTTTTGCCATCCCAGAGATTGTTTAAGAAAATCATCAACACAAGCCGAAGCATCCCATCTGTCGTGTGCTATACTCTTGTTGGGATAATGCCACAATTAACCCAAAAATGTTGTTTTTTCCATTCCATTACTGTATGAGCCTCCGTTACTGTATGAGCCTCCGTTACTGTATGGGCCTCCATTACTGTATGAGCCTCCGCTTGAACCTTATAAATACGGTGGAGTTTTCCGGCGTATTTCGAACACGTTTGGTTGCGATCAAATATACTCTTGGCTGAAGGTTCCCTGTCTTCCTGTCTTCTTCATTTGCGGTGGTTCGTGCGTCGTCGTATAAGCCGTGACACTGTGACTCGTTAGTGCAACCGTCATAGCTGAGCCGTGTTATAGTGAACGCCGGGCGTTATTACTTTTCTATCAATTGTCAACCCACGCGGTTCATAATAACTCTCTAGGTCTCGAGTGCTATCATCGCGTTTGAAAGACCTTCATGAATGTACTGTTTAAACTCATTCTTGAAGTAGGTTTATACAATCGGCTTCGTCTTCGGTCGCACTCATCGGAGTTTGATTTTGAACGGCAATATTGAATTACGAGTCTTTGCTCGCAGATGCCCGGTCGCCAGTCACTCAAGTTGTGGCTTTTTCTTTGTTCACTGTTTTATTTTTATCTTGTTAACGTGTGCAAATATCCAATTTTATAGATGATACTGGTAGTAAACTGTTTGAGCGAATCTCACCTAACTCTCGATCCCTGTTTCAAACTGCGCACTATGATACTTACATCTATGCTTCTTAACAAGTGCAATCGAATCTTATTGTTCTTAAAAATAAAGAAAGGCGCCGTAATGCTTATTTTATTTACTGAACAATCTCCCCGTTCAGACCTGGTTCCCAGCTCAGACGCGTGTTTCAAATTACTGATATATAATATTAAATTTACATGGTATAAATTGAACCTCATTCGCAACCCGTCGCAGTTTTCACACTTATCATTTAGAGTTAGGAAGCTAGTCGGGTAACCTGGACATTTTTGATTGCTGGGAATAGCGGCGCCGCCACTCTTAGCCCGCGTTGATGATTTAGATTTTCGGATGTTCACCGAGCTTGACATTTAATTTCTAAACGTTCCATCATCAAACGAGGTGACACCATATGTACATAGGAGTTTGAGCGTAGAGGTTGGCGAAGTTTAATGGATGCCAAATCATACATACTATCTAGAGTGGATTTATCTTTTGGCCTGAACCCCGATTGGTTACTTCCTATTGCTCTTGAACTTTGACCTGAGCCTATACTCTCAGGCGCCCGGTTTGTATTGAAACGTTGTAACGGGACGACTAATGTATACAAAGGACAGCGATCACAGACAGTCTCGAGGCAATCCAAGACCAGAGAAAAGACGTAACGAACAATCACAACCAGTGTATTGGTGTTACAGAGACGAAGCGGTGATCCGCACAACGTCAATGGCAACACGAAAATCAAAGTTCCAACAACAAAGGGTTTTCAAATCGTTCAAACAAGTAAGTCCAGAGGGGATCAAATGTCACAGTTTTAGGGACGTTCATATCGTGTGGGACACGTTGAATAATACGTAGGCGGACGACCTGAAATAGACAACAAGGGAGAGAACATCAGCGGAAAGTTTAAATCGCATGCGCAACAGTTTCTGTATTGTTACACTACTCCCCTTTCAATGAGGCACTGACCCCAGTGCCTCGGTACCGCCAATTTTGCTGCAACCACCTTGGGCTGGGATTTCGACTGCCTGCTCCGCGATCGGAACGCTGTCAGGTGGTACTGGCAGGGGCCCCATCTGGGCTTCCTCCGGCGTTTGGGCTGGCTTTAACTGATTGTAATGCACCGTAAGTACATCCGCTGTTGGATTGGTAGTGTCGCGAATTACATATACAGTGGGTGACAGAATGTGCACAATTACGAACGGACCCAGCTACGGGCGATGAAATTTGTGGGCAACCCCCAATGGTCTGTACAACCAGACGTGATCCCCGATGCGGTAAACTGGTCCGTTTGCTGTACGGTCATAGCAGTTTTTCTGATGGTATTGCGACTTTGACTGATGCTGGGCGGCAATTTTATAGGCGACTCTCAACCGTTCGCCCAGCTCCTTGACAGATTGTGGTAACCCTATGCATTCGGCTGGCGCCAGCGGTGTTAGTACTTCAATTGACAGGCGTAGCTCATGTCCTAGGGTTAGTAGTGAAGGCGTGTACCCTGTACTCGAATGGATGGCAGCCCTGTTAGGCTAAGAGACACTGTGGCAGGATTTCATCCCAACGATATGACTGGTGTCGTTCAGCAAAGGCACGTAGAATTGTCATTACAGTACGATTGGTTCGTTCGACCAAGCCGTTACTGTGTGTATGCGCGACATACGACATACTTCCTCTAGGATGCGACTTTCAAACGCAGCGCCCTGGTCAGAGTGTAGCCGAATGGGTGTATTGAAACGGGCGACCCATTCGTTAACGAACAACAATGTTATTATAGAAGCCTCTTGGTTTAGCATCAGAAAGGCTTCACACCATTTGGTGAAATAGTCAACAATCACAAGAATATATTTATTTGCTCTCCTCGATGTCGGTGGTGGTCCCATCACATCAACTCCCACACGGTGGTTGGGGCCACCTGTTGCAACCGTTTGAAGCGGGGCTCTGGGTGTGACAATGGGGGATTTGGTTTGCGCACAGATGTTACAGTTGGCACAGTTGCGAACAACATCGTCATGTAGCCCTGGCCACCAAAAGCACTGTCGGATAGTTGCTTCAGTCCTTCGCTGACCCGCATGTCCCAGTTCTAAATGCACCTCTCGGACAACTTTTGAAACCTTGCCAAATGGGACGATTAGTCTATATGTTCGTTTGGCTGTATCAGATAAATGCAATACGCCATCGATAACTCGCCAATTCGCCCACTGTGACCATAAGCAGCGCTCTTCCGGGGATTTGCCCTCCATTTCACGACCGGTCGGTTTTGAGTTTCCATTAAGTTGTCGGCGGTAGATGTTAGAGATGTACGGATCATTCAGTTGATAGTGTGCCCACTTAGCCCCGACTGAGAGTGTGGATAACGTAGCGTTAACAGTTTCCGCGGGAAAGCGAGACAAAGCATCAGCATTCGCGGGACGGCTGCCTGGGCGATAGATACAGTCAGAGTCATAATCCTGCAAATATTCCAACCAACGTGCTACTTGACCCTCCGGCTCTCGAAAGTTGCGAAGCCATTGTAGTGCATGATGGTCCGTTCGAACTTTAAAGGATTTCCCTAGTAAGTAAGGGCGGAAGTGTTTAAGGAAATGCACTAAAGCTAACATCTCACGGCGCGTAGTGCAATCACGTTTTTCTCGCTTATCGAGCCGACGACTTGCATAGGCAATCACGACTTCCCCATTGACCGACTTCTGGGACAGTACAGCACCGATAGCTAAATCACTGGCGTCAGTGTTTAGTATGAAGGGACCGGCTGATGGCGAGAAATCGCGGAATGCGAGAATGAGAGCGGAGCTGGGCTTATCTTTAAGAGTGTTGAACGCTGCGTGACATTCAGCAGATCATACGAATTTCTTGTCTTTCTCTGTAAGCTGATGCAATGGGGATGCTATCTCCGCAGAATGTGGAACAAATTTCCGGCAATACGAAGCCAGCCCCATAAAACTGCGTACTTCGCTTATTGATTGTGGTACTGGCCAATCAACAACTTGCTTGACTTTTGTGTCATCGGTTTTTACTCCTGAGGGTGTGATTATATGGCCTAAGAATGTTACTTCTTGCTTTAAGAGCACGCATTTTGTAGGCTTCAATTTCAGGCCCGCCACTTGGAGACGTTCGAATACATCCTTCAGCCGAGAATTATGCTCTTCTATTGTGGGGGCGTGAACAATAATGTCGTCAAGGTAGATTAAACATTGGCCTGGTACTAAATCTTGCAATACTGTCTGCATTAACCGCTGAGAAGTAGCAGGCGCGTTAGCCAGGCCGAACGGCATTGTTTCAAATTCATACAACCCGGATGGAAAGATAAATGCCGTCTTTTGACCATCTGCTGGGCGGACTTCAACCTGCCAGTACCCTGAAGCTCGGTCAAGCGTGGAGAACCACTTTGCGCCATGTAAAGCATCGAGTGTTGTATCTATGCGTGGCAGAGGAAATGAATCTTTCTTTGTTATAGCATTCAGACGTCTGTAGTCAACGCATAACCGTAAGCTCCCGTCCTCCTTTTTAACCAACACGATGGGGGATGCCCACGGGGAAGTCGATGGGCGTATAACTCTCTTGATAAGCATGTATTGAATCGTGGTATTCAGTTGCAACTGATAGTGAACAGGAATTCTTCTGGCGTGTTGTCGAAGAGGGTGTTGGTCGCTTGTACCAACTTCGTGTTGTACAAGTCCAGTCCGCCCAGGTTCCTCACTACCGTACTGGAATACGTCAGAGAAGCTACGTAAAAGGCTTGTTAGCATGAGTCTTTCAGTATAGGGCAAAGCCGTCCTAGTTAGTAATGGTTATATCAAAATCGATTCCAGACCGTCTAGTTTATCGGAAGCTTCTAGTACGTTTACCGTTTTAGGCCTGCTTTCCACTCAGGCATTCTTGGCATTATAACGAAAGCAGATTGTCTTTGAGGCTGGGTCGATCTTATCGCAGTACCGTCGTAGAAAATCCATTCCTAACACCGCGCTCCATGGCAGGTGGCTGCTTACTGCAAACTGGTGTCGAGTTGAGGGTTCGTTCGCGTCAAGCGCCTGGAACAGCGTATGGCCTGCCACCGTGCCGCTCTTCCTTTCAATTTTCCAACCCTTGAACCAGGCCATTTTATCACTTTTCTCCAGCGTGTAGAGTGGATTTATCTTTTGCCCTGAATTCCGATTGGTTACTTCCTATTGCTTTTAAACTTTGACCTGAGCCTATACTCTCAGGCGCCCGGTTTGTAATGAAACGTTTTCATTCTAAATGCCAAACCCGGCGAACCTCCTAATGCCCAAATCTGGGCATTGTGTATGAGCATATGCGGCTGAACTTCGACTTATGATAATTCGGTTGGGTTGACTGTGTAACTAATGGTGTAGTGGTTCGGAAACTTGGCCTGTTCACAAAGAAGATATTAGCAGGCTTGCTGTGTTTGACCATCGTTGTCTCCGCGAATTGGCTCATATTAAGTGGACTGATCGTGTGAGCAATGTGGCAGTTCGCCTGCGCGTATTCCGGAACGCTCGGGATGCGCGACCAATTGGTCAACTAATTACGGTACACAGCCTGCGATGGTTAGGTCACGTACTCCGTATGTCATCTAATCGTTTACCGTACCGGGCATTATATGCTGAGGCCACCAACAGTTGGGTCAAACCACGTGGTGGTCAAGCAACAACGTGGTCACAAAATAAGAAGACCCTGACTACACCACTGAGCAACGTGGGTAGGTGTCGCCTGCCTGGCTGGGGTCCTCGTGATCACTCAAACCGCTGGTTAGAGACGCTATCCGAGATGGCGATGTGTCGCAGTCAATGGCGTACCTGTATCCATTCCATTTCCGCTTCTTCCTCTTAGTCTTTTCTCAATAATTTTCACCCTTCTTAGTAACGTTTTCTTCTAGGATATTCCACGTCACTGTTGAGGTGAGCGGCGGCCCGAGCCACAGTACCTTTTGGTCAGGCTCATGGCTGTTATGTTGATGATGATGAGTGGTATACACGGTTACCCCATGAAAATGCCACCGGATTTCAGATTTCAGTCTCACCAGAAACATGAACTACTGACGAGCTCTAACAAGTGCTTCGTTTTGAAAGATGCTAGCTGTAGATTGTGTGTGAATGCGAAAGATGCGATTATTTAGAAATGAGTTTCCATCAGTGGACGAATTTCCGTTGTAAATTATCTAGTCAAAGTTAATCGGGTTCACGTGTCAATTATCCACATTCCATACAAATAACGGGCAACGTATAGTTTAAAATTGTTGGCATGTAATTAGGCTATACGGGTGAATCGATCACACATGCAGTACATGCATGACTACTTCGTGATCTTTTCAACAACAACCCTTTCAGGTTTGTGGTGTATCGTAGTCTTTTTGAGTCATTCTTACGATTTAACAATGAAGTTAAATACTTTACAGCAGAACACAAGCTTCCCCCGAACTGAACTTGAAAAGATGAGCTAGTAGTGGTATATTGAACGATCTTTGTCCGAACTGATTTCGCTGCATCTCATAAAATACATATTGCGGAAATGGGAATTAAAAAATATGCGTAAAATTGTCATTTACGAAGAGCGTCCTGTCCAGGTATGGAGAAAGGGGAAAAATCCACGAGTAGTATCAAGGTGGTGTTAATTTAAAAAGTAGTTCCTTTTGCACACACTGTGGTGGCTTCAATCGTTTAATAGCAATTGCCTCGGCACAGTGGAGTAGGCGTTCATTCTGGTGCGTGAAGATGACTGAGAACGCCGACTGACTATTGAAGTTGTGATTTGTCTCGAGCACATGACACTCAGTGTATGAAGCCGGCATCTTGTGTAAGTGATCTTTGGTCTCATTCGCACAAATTTCAACGGGTTGGCTAACGCGAGTGTACACCCACTTAAGCATTTGTTCTGTCATCCTGACTTACAGCCGCATCTCCGTCATTCATTTGTTGGTACAACTGCAACAACACGAATATTGGTACACGCAATGCGGTATGAGGGGGGTGAGGTAGGCTGTCCTTGATGGCGGACGTTGACATTCTAATGGTATAACCGTTTCCTTTTAATGTGTTTTCAAAACGATAATACTCTTGATCGATTGTATCGGCTGTGCAAATTTTCCTAACTCGATCGAATAAGGTCCTTACTGAACCCCGTTTTTGCGGAACTGGGACAAGGTTATCGTAGCGAAGGTATTGTCGTGTCCTTGTAGACTTTCGGTAGACCGAGCGTCTTACGGTGCCATCACCTCTGTGTTGGATCAATACATCCAGAAATGGCAAACAGTGATTCTTTTCTAACCCCATCGTAAATTGCGGGTTCGCGTGACTACAATTCATCTCTTTCATTAACGTATCGACCTGTCGTTTACTGTAGACGGTCATGATAATATCGTCCACATACCTTCGATAAACAGAGCTCTTTGCGATATACTGATCCACTGCCTTCTTTACGGGCAACGAAAATGTCCGCCAGTATTGGACCAAAAGGACTTCCTGTAGCTACTATCGATCTGCGTGAAAGTTCTCTCACGAAATAGGAACTGAACACAAGTATAGTGGATGTCCTAATTCAGACAGCGGGCTAGGAAGCGGTATCCTGTTAGAGCCTATACAATCATATCAAAACCGCACAGTTTCATTTTTGGGCACATTGGTGAACAGTGATTCAATATCCAACGAGATCATCCGTTTTCCGCCAATGTTAACTTTCATTAACACGTCAACCAGTTCGAAGCTGTCCTTCAAAGCATTTGACTAGCGACCGTTTAACTAGTTCTACCATCCTAACAAACCACTTCGCGAGTTTCTGCTGAGGTGAGTTGCACATTGAAGAAATCGACTTGAGTGGAATATCCAGTTTGTGAGCTTTTGTTAGGCCATAAATCTGAGGCGTTTGAGAACTAGTCGGTTTAAGAAATTTAAAGATTGTTTCATTAACGAGGTTAGTTTTGTGTAGCACTTTTAAAGCAGTCGTTATTCGTTTCTCCAGTGTTGTTGGTCCATCAGTTTTGGCTTATATGAACTTTGTGAGGTCTTTCAGAATCGGTTCCATCCGTTTTATATAGTTATCGCAGTTCTTGAGGACAACTCCAAAACCTTTGTCAGAGTACGGTATCGTCAGATGTTCGTCTGATTTTAGTCTAATTAGCTGTTGAATGTGTTCAGCAGCAATATATCACTACTAGCGTGTCTTTTCAAACATATTTGGCTGCAGTTAGTGACATGTCAATCATTCTCACTTTACTGACAAAAAACGATAGGGGATTTTGGTAGAATGGGAAAGCTGTAGTCAATTATGTGGATTACGCAGTGTATATCCGTTTCACTTTCTTGGCATTCATCACAACTCTACATTTGCTAAGTTGTTTATCATGTGTTTCTCTTGACTGCCAGGACATTCTGCAATTTAACGCTGATGGCATTTTCCCCCCGGAGGCCAATCGTGGGATCGAATCTTGGGGTTTTACATCTGCCGTTGATCATCCCACATTTTCTCCCAACACCGTTGGTTCTACCTTGCCGGATTCATTAGTGCAACCGATCACTCAACTTCCTCGGGTCAGAGCGATTGGCAATCTTCCGTTTAACATTTCAACCCCATTGGTTATTCAGTGGCTTCATGATGTTGCAGAACGCCGGGGCTTATGGCGTCTTGGACGGGTTCCCATGATTTTGACCTTTCAGAAAGAGGTCGCTGAACGTTTATGCGCTGATGTATGGAGTAAACAACGATCTCGCCTGTCCATTATGGCTCAAGCCTACTGTGAGGTATGCTTTTTCAGTGCGCTTCTACGTACTTGTCTGTGGTACTATAAGCCTGACCAGGTGGCATTATGGTTCGAGTCACTGCTCACCATACCAGTGAAACAGAACATTTTAGAAGCATTCTGCCAAGAGAGAAAGAAACAAAAACGAGTAAACGAGCCTAATTAAAAGAATTGAAGTTCATGTTGATGCGGCCGTGCTAACGAGTGCGGGACACTGGTTTGTCGGCTAGCGTTTCCAAACGGAAATTCAAGTGATCACATGTTCCTCAATCGTGCAGGCGATGCCAACCCATATTGCTCATCAAAACAGTAAGGGTCTTCATATTTTGCAACTCGTTTGTTGTCTGCTTACCTTGTGGTTTCGTTCAACTCTTGATGATTGCGGTGACTAGAGCAGGGTGCGGTAGATGCTCGGCTGACATACGGACTGTTTGACTCACTCTGCGGTCTGTGCGTTTTTATAAAGTGGTCAGTTGACCGCGTCCTTGGAAATAAGCTCTGGCGAACAATGGCGTTGCTCATGTGATTGTTCTACTTTATGTTAGCAAAACGACGAAGGCGACTGATCAAATACAACTAGCCCGTTAAGTACATGAACACCCCACTCTTGAAGCAACACTTCGTACTTTGGCGGAATGAAGTACATTTCATAATTATCAGCCCAGTAACACCTTATTCAGCATGGTCCGCGTGCTTTTAGTATTGAGGTGTCGTGTCGGTCAACTAAGTATCCCGGAAGAATTTTCATCCCAAATTTCTTTGGATTCTCCAAATACTACCTCTAGAATATCATCCGTGACAAATCAGGTCAGGAAGTGAGGTATGGGGGCACTTTTGGCGGATACCACTCTTCGAGACAGTTGACCATAAATCCCTACTCTACTTTCGGAGTGAACCTCCGATGATCTAAGTTTGTTCAGCTGTCTCTCTGGGATTGTAATAAAGAGGCGGCTTCAGCTAACGTTACGAATAACCCAATTTAAGGCAACCTTTAGGCCCAAAAATACCACCAGGTTGCCCAAGTGGATGTCAACGCTACAAGACTGATCGCCTGGTAAAACATGGTCAACTCATTTCAACCAGGCCATTCTTTTTGCGTGTTATTTTCCTTTACGCAATATCAAATCAGTTGAGTAATCTGAACGTTGTAGTTGTCCGCATGGGTGCGCTTATTCTACAATACTATCGATTGGTTTTCGATGTTCACTTCCACCTGTAATTTATAAACGATATAACATACTGTGTGCGTTCGACCGTGATGCTTGAAACGATTGGTTATTCGCAATCTTCTTTCTAACTTTTATTCATTTGAACCAATGCAGATGTTTTAAACAAGCATCGTTTTTCTGATTTCCATCAGAAAACATGACTGATCGCCTACAAATGACAGTTTATCAATACCTATTCGTTGGCCTTCGTGGGTACGCTAGAGTTTATTTGTTAAACTTCCGTTTGCACTGTCGAATAACCGGAAGTTTGTGCTGTAAAAACACACTTTTTCATCCAGTTATGTACTGCTATGGTTTTTCTGATTGCTTAGGTCAAATACTTGAAGGACATCCCTGGCACAGCTTTTCTTCCGGTTCCCAAGGTCGATGCGGCAATTGTACGACTCACCCCTCTTGCACAACCCTTGATTCCTGTGCCTTTTCCGTATGTTGAAAAGCTGGTACGAAGTGCATTTCAATTCAGGTGAGCTGTGGACACTTTGGACAAGTTTTGCCGTCATTCGCGCACACGATTGCTCGAGGTTTGCCAGTCGGATTTTTATTTCCCTTCGAAAGATTTTACTTACGTAGTTTGTCGATTTTATTCATTACTTTGTGTACAATAACTTTCTGGATTGTTTGTCTACGGGACCATGTGACTATGACTTCTCTCCTACTATTTTGTTACTGTCCATGCTTAATGGTTGGTTGGCCACTCTGATGTGAGACAATTTGTGCAGTGATCACGAGCACACAACTTCCGTATAATCCCGACCAATAGTTCTAATTCCGATCTAAACGATCATTAATGAGCAAAACTCGGATGTCCTTTATCTGTTAGATTAGAAGGATATTCTTATTTTTCCATTAGGTTTGTATGTATTGAATGCATTTTACCTTGACTTGATCTCGAGGAAGTTATGCTGAGGGCTTGAGCCACGGTTAGTTCGACTGGCCCTGTTCAGGGTCGAATGGTTTGGCAGGTATCACTAATCAATCACCTTAGCCACCTTATGATGTTAAAGGTTAATGTTAACTATTATTACCCTCTATTCCAAATATTGTGTTTTCATGGTTTTGCTAACGGACGCTCGACAATCAATATGCCCAGATTGAATTCAGCAGATAATGACTGCATGTATATGATCCAAGTCGTTAACAGTTTTTAGGAGTTGATGTTTCTTATCTCGTCATTCAGCCGGGGGTGAGCAAAGTATACCTTTTCTTTTAATTCGTTTTTTACTGTGTAGAAATAAACAAGTCGTGCGCTGTCTAGAAACTTTGTTTCCCGCCGATCGGCCGGATTTGGTTGTCCAGTTGTTCAAAGAGGCAGCAGTACAGCCAGTCAAGCGTCCTACACAGGTCAGTTTCAGAAGTAGTGGTTTGATTCTTCTTGATCGTTAATAATTTGCTTGATTTTCTCAGATGGTTCAACAACTGAGTACTGTTTTGAAGCTTGGCTGATAGTTTACACACCGCTTTCTCTACTTTCCGGGGAAGACAAAAGTGTTTCTTCTATGGGACGTTGTTTTGTGGGATAGAGTGCATTTCATCCCGCGAAATCCATTGGATGTGACACGGTGTACAAGACAACGTTTCTTTTCCAGAGTCATTTGATGTTGAGATCTTATGACGGCTGTTCTTTGTATCGTGATATATGTTTGTTCCTCTTAAACAGAGAATGCCATCCAATGACTACAGGCTGCATTTTGTAACGAGTACGCAGTCGTTGTGCATTTATGGAAGGTCGTTCATCAAGATGCATAATAATAACAATAGAAACACAGTAACAGTTAATTACTGCTGAAAATTACAGAGAAGAGAAAAACAAACTAGTGGATGTTAAATCACCCCGTATTTTCCCCTGTTAAATGATATGATTACACATGAGCTAGGATGCTCTCAAGCTACCCATATCCGGTGAGAGTCAGATGACAGTGCTTCGAACTCAAGGATTATCAGCCATAAAAACACCACTGTAATCATTGTTTTGTATGAGATCACGACCGAGTTAATAACTCAAACATGAGGAAGGAGATTTTGCTTCAAATGATACCATTCATTAATTTACTATTCTAAGAAGCTGTAAAATTTTCGTCCATCATCGCTTGGTAATTTTTCTCCTCGATGCATTGCTGTTTAGTTCTTATCGCATCTGCACCACATGAGGCAACTATTCCAGGTGTTTGGGTTCCAAAACAAAGGCTCCAATTTCACTTGTATATTCATATTTGTAAGAGGTGACTCATGAAGACCACTGACAACATGCCCCAGTGATTATCTACCGGACGTTGGCTTGATGTGGCTCTGGAAACCAAACTACCGTTGAACGAGCCCTACAATACGTTCCCCTGTGGAGTGTTGTTAGGATTTTATTTTTCCATGGCAATGTGTGAAATTCATTTTATGAGCAGACGTATGCTCTTTGGTTGTCTACCATGAAGTCAGTTCGTAATAAAGCTGGCTTTGCTGTTTGTTTTCTGTATCTCTGGCCCCAGATGGTGTCTCATATGTTTCCTGAAGTTTTCTTTCTTTCCGCACTTCAGTAATGTTTCTTGAACAGAAATTTCTCCCGGGTGGACTACTGTTAACGTTAATGTGGTCGTGTCTAATGTGTAGGCCGTGATGCGTTGATAAACACGATTTCCTTATAGGAATATGGGTTGCAGTTCGTATCTTGATCTTAGCAATGATACGTGCGTTACTGAGGACTGCGACATAGGCGAAACCTGAATCTTCTTCCTTCTGAAGGAGTTTGACTAGAAATTCTGTGTGAACTCGAAATGTGCAGTCAGTTTTGAATAGTATGCAATCTACATCAACCATACCTCGACTATTTGTCAGTTACTCTGCCTGTATGGAAACTCTTTTTCATTGCACTCGGTGCGTAAAGTTTCGTACATTTGTTGACAGATACATATTATGGTATCTTGACCACCATGGCCTACAACTGTTAATAATAGCTGAAACTTACACTTTAGCACAATTTTCTTCACATTGTTATTGCTTATGTACGATTTGACATGGTTCTAAGGTTGCTTCAAATCTTGCGCGTCATCTTACTGGATTGATTGCTCACTTCGACGTTCACAGCCAGACTCCCGCTGCTGTAGTGTGTGATCATACTGTGTACTGCCAGGCTGCGAATACCATCAGTTGGCGACTTATATAGTTTGTGTACCGCGGCGAACCGATGTACGACCCATTGTGCACAAACCTTGTTATGTTATTTCAGAATAACTTCTGTTTGTCTTCCAGAAATACGAACGTGGGTCCGAGTCTATTTTTTGATGGCTGAACTTCAGAGCTTACTTTCAGTCATTGGACTGCCAGGTGTCCAACTGGTCATACGTAGAACGTCTCATATTGCCTAAGGCCGATGTGCGGTATCGTCCTGTGGTATCTGTGAACCCTACAGCTTCACGATGTTCACTGTCAGATAAGATTGATAGTATTTGAACTGGTTGGAGGAAAATTTATTACCAATACTGCTATTTATTGCCGCCGGCTTTCGTATTTTCCTGAAGGTTAGACTGTTACAGTTAACTACAGCTGTCTGCTATGAAAGTCACAGGACTATCCAGTTGCTACTTCAGGTGCGAATTGTGGACATGAATGACGTTCACCACAGCGTCGTATAATGAATGCGCGGCAACTGAGACTTTATACTTAAGAATCTGTCTCTGAGGTCGTGTTCGAGAGTCGCTCAAGCTACGTGACAGTCAGTCCGGGATCATTCTTCGATCGTTTTTAAGCGCATGATATGACCCTCATTATTAACCAAAGTGAGTTCGGTTGCCTTGCGTGCATCCTTGTAGCTCACGTCACTTGTGTTAGGTTCACCTGGTGGGTGATTGGTTCCATGCTCGGGAGATGTTCCACGTGTCCCGTGATTCAGTTCCACTCGGGTAGGGTCTTTGATTTTCGGTTCCTATAGTTCCGGAATGGTTATTTTGTTAGTGTGCTATTTAGTCTTATATTTCCGAAAAACACTTGTTCCGTTCGGGACCCATCTTGAAATTCGGATTAAAGCTTACTACTTACATTATCTTCAGTAGTCATGCTCTGTTTGAAATTCAGAAATAAGCTGTCCCAGGCTCCTCTTGTTATCGCACTGCACCCTAGTTTAGAGGTAATATTTGGGCTTTCATGTTTGAGTGTTTATCACTGTTCCACTGCTCACCGGTGCTTTGGTTTTTTGCATGATAAGTTTCCTTTGTTTTATTTTGAACACAGTTCGCTGGTGGCTTTATAGTTTACCGTTGGGATATATGTTTGCTCGTGAGACACGTTCAGTATAAACTATGCACTGGTGTTGGGGGGAACACATCACTTGCTAATATAAGTTACAATACGAGTGAAAACTGTGTCTTTTTACTTCTCTTTGCTCGTTTGCATTGTCAGTGCTGCTGTGTCTTTTGGTGTTCGCTAACTTACGTTAATTCGCTTCTGTCGATGATATCGTCCATGAAGTTATTCTTTCGAATAAGGATTCTGTAAAAGTTTTTCTTACTCTTCCGGATATATACTGCTGTTCAAAATCATCCTTGTCATTTCTTATCACTATTAAGCATTGCATCGTTTTTCTTCCTTTTGGTGTATTAGGATTTTTGAAAGCGATCCAACCCCGATTGTTTTTATGTGTGAATTATTGAGTCAAATCAGGACGTATTTCCTCCATGTTGATGTTGGCATAATTCACTTTTCACAATTTTATTCACTGGAAGTCTTCAGTGACTCTTAGTACCTTTTGTGTTTTTTTAATCCCTCTATTGCATTGTACATGCGATTGTTTTCTGGTTTCCATAGTTGAAAATTAGGACTGTTTGTCAAGTCCCTTGAATTGGTAGTACGTTGCAGCTGAATCTGACTGTAAGCGATAAAACGCTTGGGTGTATTCAAAACAACAACGTTCGCTTTAGATCGCTGAGTAACGCGCGGGCATATCGGATCGCAAAGATAAAAACACGTCGGTTCGGTTCCTACGATACTACTGACAACATAATCGGTGAAGTAAGTAATACAACAAACCTTGGTTATTCACATTCACAGGGAGTACGACAACAAATGGGCACCAAATAAGCTTCCCATGTCCAGGGATACAAGCAACACGAAACTTTCGATTAAGGCTAGCAAGCGAATGCGAAGCCGGCTTGTCAACGTCTCTGTACTGTGCACGCATACGATTTAACTACTACGTGTGGACCACCCAATAGAAAACAACACGATTGAGAGAGGGTGGATGAAAACAAGCTGGGAGGCATCTGCATAGTGATAGCCTGGGCCACCAGGTCGGTGTGCAAACGGAGTACACATTGTCAAGATCTCGAAGGTCACCAGGGCATGCGTAGTAAGCATGTTTTAGATTGGGAAGGTCAACGAGGGATTCGCCATAAATTTGAAAGACTCTCGACGCATGTGTTATAAACATGTAGTGTACCCATCAGGTGGAAGAACGAGAGTTCGTCAGCAATCGTTAATCTAAAACGCGTAACACTACTACAAGAGTAAAGAAGGCTTAAGAAACAGTAGGCGGCATTACGTCACCGTTCAATCACTTGGTTTGTTCTCAGCTGGGGCCTCTTCTTCAGAGACTGCGCAAACCGCCGACGCTGCAACCCAAGGGAGAAAGGCAGTGATTAACCGCGGTTTAAAAACGTGCGACACGCGTTTACTCAGTTTTGATCTCATTTTACAAATAGCATTTAGGTGGGGAAGGTTAGCGATGGATTCGCAATAACCGTGAAAACTCACCAACGCAATTGAGGATGAGATCACTTGATCGGGACAGAATGCACATGGATTGGAAATATCAAGGGGATTCTCCATCCAAGTACAGGAATCCGTGACACTGACGTCCGAGGTGTGATTAAGCGCACCGTAGGTTAATGGATATAATCCATTGTTAGCGTTCATCCATAAAGTAGCCGTCCCTTCTAAGCTCCCTAATCTCTTTGTTGTTCTAGCAGGATGCCATCTGCCTTAGTATGCGTTATTGCGCGTTCTTGAGTGTTGTTTGTGTCATTCTCATTTAACCCATTTCCCACAGAGTATTTTCGTTTGTCCTTCTCGTACTGCTTATTTCGGTTATCTTTCTACGTCGTTCACCTCTTCATCTCGTTTTATTTCAGTGCATTGTCATCTTTGTTCACTGGTTAGTGTTACAGTAGTCACTGTTGATAATGTTGAGCCATTCCAGATGCTTGAGGACTGTCATTTGTCTTAATTGACCAGTTAGTGGAATCAAATCAAGCAACCTCAGTTTCGGAGTCGAGTTGACAGTTGTACCGTCAGGCATCTACTCACTGTAGCACGCAAAGCACTGTCCTATTTAGAATTCTGCTTGCGTCTCGTTTACTCAATTCATTTTAAACGTAACCTCTCGGGCCTCTTTGATGTCACCATTGATCAACTGTAGGAAGTAGAATTTGTGTTACGAGGTCTCCAGTCCTGACAATTTTTCTTGGATGTTTTTTTTCGGGTTTCCCTTACTATGTTCACTTATGACAGAATATAATCTCGGTTATTTTCCCTTGAGGCATAGTGAACGAGAGTTGCTGTGTAGTTATACTGAGTTATTGGTCAATTGAGTATCTGAATATAGAAGTCCACGTGAATCCATTTTTCGGTATCTTTGCTGCTGTTACTTTCGCACGAATTTTTGTCTAATTACCTTATTGTCTGTTATGGATGTTGTGATGATCAACAATTTTAGCTACTGTTACGATTTTGATTATTGCACTTAGAGGTTTTAATGGTAAGCTCTTTTAAGGGTTCTGTCTAATTGCTTTTAATTTTGGTATTTTTGCATGTCCACTCCAAGTTGAACTTGTACGAGACATTTGTTGCTATTTGGCATAGTAAGTCACATGTGAATCGGATATTGTCATGTTTCCCAAATCTGAACAATGAGATCAGTTGGGGTTACCAGGAGTGGAGTAGTTCGTGATCTTCCTGTCGATAGCTGGCCTCGTTATCACTGTGCTTGGTTTACATACCCAGTCTGTCCCATCAAGTGATGATATTCTGTCATCATCGGGAACGGGCTAGTGTAGCTCCTTCGGTGTTAAAAGACAGGTTTGTCTTGATTGCTTTTACACTCCTTAACTCTGCCGTGAATATAACTGATTTGTACACAGCTTGCAAACGATTGGGTGAATTTGGATAATTACTTATCGTAGGTGAACAATCAGGTAACCTGTTTCAACTTGTTACTCACATTTTGTGCTAATCTTTATTTCTGTGAAATGTGGCGTATTCTCATCCCCATTTGGTTCGTTGCCATAGTTATCGCTTTTGGAGTTTCGGGATTTGTGCACAGTGTATGAACGTATATGCCGTCGAAACGAAAACATATTTGAATTTCACTACACCGCTCGGTCGAACCTACCACTGTGGCAACAACGTAAGCAAATTCAACGTGAGATTCTGGGAACAGAACATGCTCTGACTGCCGAATACGTTCGTCAACAAATGCATCAATCGGCCGAGTGAGTGGTTGGTTCGTCGACTGCTACATTCTCACTGACCTCAACGTTCCTGATAGTCTTAACTAATTGCCCTGTCCATTTGACATGAGGACGGCTTTTCTTCCTATGTACAAATATATTCACATATATATCTGTCATTTTGGCTAATTCCTTTCCTTTTAAAAGCTTATTTGGGGACGAACTGTTTGAACTGATGAATATGTATATATTTACTTTCCTCAAATGTAATGACGCCGCATAACATCTACCATCATTGCTTATGACTATTTTCTGATTGACTCCGTCGATGACTAGATTGCCGATTCTTCTGGATATACAGCACGATCCCTCGTGCATTGTTAGCGCTGACTACCATCTGATTGATTCCCGGGCCACTTGGGTCAAGGTCGATTCAAGAGCCCATGTGTACTGACAGACGAAACACTTTAACGTAGCACGTGACGTTACATTACTGTCAATGGGCTTATGCCATCTTTTTTACACCACGCGACAAAATTATCCAGGCATTTCAGATTGCTATGGTGCATTCAAGTTATTGCGCTCTTCGAACGTTATCCGACCACGTAGATACTCGTTTTCTTCTCACAAGAATTGGAGGTTGACGACTTGGTAGTATGGAAGACATTGTGAAAAACAAGGATGACCGTGTAATTATGTTTTAGGAAGTAGACTTGCCGGCTGCAAGTCTGGAATTTCTCCTTGGATTCAACGGTACCTGCAACCCATAATTTGAAACGATGGTGGAAGGCCACTAACAGACTAGTCGAGGATCGGAAAGTCACACCTTTTGCAGACAGAATAGTAAAGAGATGTTGTAAAACAAGTGGATGACGGTCGGCGCATCTAAGTCGAATTTACTACCCACTTTTAAGTGGTTAAATGTACGGCTGGTTTCCTTATGCTCTAAGCAGACCTGCGTTGGAAAGCGGCAGATTGATGAGGAATTTTCGGTCAGTAAGACGTGGCCTCACTTCTCCTATGAATTGCAGGCTTCACTTTTGAACACCGCAAAGCATCTACTGTTGGGTTTTTTATTCTCCCCATTATTCCGTGCCCTGTTAGCCAGGTTGCACCGCATTCTGCTCAATTGGGCCGCGGTTCGACACAACTGTGAATATCTCAGGCTACTTACAACTAATGAGTAGTAAGCATTTCAATGGATAAATTACAGGTTTCAGTCCCTTCCTCACAATGGACACCTCGGCATAGTAGGCACATTTCTCATCCACCGAGTGTCCCATATTTTGAAGTATTCATGCATCACTAAGTGTTATTTTTCTGTTGGATGCATATATGGTTTTACGATATTTATGTTGAGCGTCTTTGTTCACCTTTGGTGGATCCATTGCCCATTGCGGTTCTCTCGAGGCTTTCCTTCCTACGCAGTTGTGACCAATCCTTCGATTGTGATGATTCCACCCGTTTCAGTTTGCATCCAGAAATCAATAATAGACATAGTTGCCTTGGTACCTTGATAACCGATATTCGGAGTTAATTGCAAACAACATTATGACATCATCGATAGATCTGAGGAGAGATAGTTTTATTATTAGTGATCCACAATGCCACTCATGCTGAAAGTTTCCCAAGTTGTTCAGATGTAATCTGGCCTAATTGAATATCGTCACAATATTGCATTGAATACTGAAATCCTTTCACTACGCAGTTAGCTATTCATGTTGACTATCATGGTCGCCATCCTTATTTGTTCAGGATTTAAAGGGAGTAGGGTAGTGCTTTTGATGTATTCCACACAAGAATGTGCTATTAATTGAAGTCTGTCACCGCCCGAAATGCAGATATCCGGATTTTTTTTATCACAAGACATGATGAAATTTGACTAGTGTTAACAGCAGTATTCTACTGTGCGCAACTGAATTTTATGGTGAAAAAGTGATACGTTTAGCGTTTCGAACATCACTTGCTTGCGAGCCTGTACTGTCTGAAAGATGGATGTGATTCGTTACACCATTGTAGAGAAAGTAAAGCGGAAGCGTCGTTAGTGTGTGCGGCGCGTTGTTGCGCTGGCCGTAAGTGGCCGAGTGTATGACATACGAACAGCCCTCTTATACGGCTGCTAAACCTAATCACTCTCTACGGAAAATGTTTAGAAGGTGTAATCTTCGACCACTGCTATCTATATAGTGTCTTCCGCAGATAGTTCGTGACGTTCCCTCATTATTTTTGCCGTCAAGCTGATGCCGTTTACACGAAATTTGGTAAAACAAGATTGTTCTGACTGATGTATCTCGATTTTAATTGTACAAACGAACTGAACATTCGGCTTTGTCTGAAAAATTACCTGTCTGCGTCGGTGGTAAATGACCTCTGTTTAGAGTAATGAGGAGTTGACTAAATTTACAAAAAGCGAATCGGCTGTATGATTCTTCCTCTTAACGAACCACTCAAGAGGGAATTTACCTTGTTCACTGTCGTACTAATAAAAACAACTCTGAGACGAACGCTCCAATGGAATTCATCTTATTCCAACCCGCTTGTGCCACGCTACCCCACCGCCAACCACTCTTACTGTATTTGACTTAAGTGAACAGAGTTCTAGTGCGGGTCGTATCCAGGGTATAGCGCTTCTTTTTCAAAAGGGTCAGCTGAAAAGTCTGAGACAGCGACAGCCACGATCAATTGTGACCTCAGTTTATATAAACCAAAATCCTCTACTACTCACCAGTAATTAACCATTTTTGTGACCAGTCCGACAATCTACCAATCAAGATGCGAGGGCCTCTTGATTCAGTGTGGTCAAACTACCAACGGTAGCTAAGATGAGCAAGTGATTGGATGAAGGCACATCGACCATTTTCAACAGTGGGAACGCGGTTACATCTCTCAGGTTAATCAGGTACCATTAGGATGGTCTCTAGAGTTAACACTTACACGACTGATTGGGTGGCGAATACATTCAGATCTGCGACTCAGCGTCACAGAACATAATATCACTCCTTCAAAGCGATCTACTTCATGCCATAGCGTATGTATTGATCTTTCTAATTGTGTGCCACGCTCCCATTTAAAAATTAACTAGCCTGCCTAGTCAACTTGAAACGTTAAGTGATCTTATTCTGACAGGCGAAAGCAATGAGGATTTTGCGATCAAGTGGGCATTATTTCGTTCCTTCACCTGTGGATCTAAACCGAGATCTTCCACCTACTTCATTGTATAGTGTTACCCGATAAGTTGTGTGTTCGGGTGGGCATGCGTTTGCATCTGATGTGCACACTTAGGTCAACTCACTCAGAGCAGAGATGAACGATATTAGCCAAACCCCATCGAATTTGTGGGGAGAACTTATTTGTCACTGGGTATTTTATATCGCTCTTGTTTTTCATTTGTCACAAGTCAAATTTTTCTTTATTTGGAAAACGATGGGGTTGGCTGGTCATGCTTTCAGTCTAATTTGTTTCGTACGTTCTGGTGATTGTTTGTACATCTTCTGTGAATAACGGTTAGTATCTGAGGTCTGTTTGTATTCATGTTTCGTTACTAACTTCTATAGTACTGTGGGAAACTTGTTCCGGTTTCGTTCTTGATGTGTGGATCGATTTTGGCTACACTTAAATGTACACTCAATCGGCGAAGATTTTCTTTAGTTTTCAATCTGGAATAATGCCTCGTATACGGGGCTTCCTCAAGTCCTCGAGAACTCGCTTTATAAATGTTATCCATATACATCTGTATATACCCTTCTTTCTGGTATTGATATATTATTACTAACAATCAGTCATTAAATCAGTTTGTAATTCAATGGTGGCTTCTTCCTGCCTTATGCGACACTAGCTCTAGGAGCCCACCAGAAACCGCCTTGTACATATGACAAAAATTTGTGACTTCTCGTCATGACCGCATAATATACTTAGTTGAACCGAGTAAAGTTTCTGTTAGTTGGCTTGCTAAATTGATGAGAAACTCTTGCTATTGGCTCCTGAAAACCAAAGGTCGTAGACAGATCCGAATATCCTGTTTTCTTAGAAGTACGAGTGTGCAAAGGCACTACCGTAATCCTGGACAAGTGGCTTCTTCCTCTTTGCAAGTAACTTCGAGCAAATAATTCAAGAGAATAAACCCGGATAAACCTGCACGAAACCTACTAGTTTCGATTTCCTCTAAACATTACAATTATTTCCAGGATGAGGGTGCTGTTGGCTTTGAAAATTCATCAAGGCAGTGCATAACTACACTCATATGTAAGTATTGCTTTGATCAACACTCTGGCATGTATCATCAAACAGCTAGCACTTGCATTTTAACCGTCTTCTTATCATGTTCATGTACTTTACACTTCCTATTAGATCAGCACAGAGCTACCGTTTCTGGTCAGAATAGTGCTGCTTAACTTCTATCGAAGCGGTTTTAGCAAGCGCCATAAGTGAACCTTCGATACCGTATTAATCACTTGAGTGTTATTATGGACTTACCATTTGAATATGATCGTCTGATGCTGAGGACGTCTGAAACAACTATGCAGAGTTTTAAGGAAGACACGACGTGTTACGGATATGCGTCCGATCGTATGGCCTCGTCCTCCTCCTACCGGTCCTGTAGAAATACTAAGCTCTACAAGCCTCATTGTATGCATTCACATGTAACTGCAGGGATAGGTGAGTTTAACACACTGACAGAAGACTCAGCGTATCCTACATTTATCAGCTTTGTTGTGCCATAAAAAGACGAGGAACTGACGATCGATTATTATTAATTTTGACTTTTCCCATCCGTTTGAGCCCCAAAACTACTAACAACGACATTGCGCATACTGTGATAGAGCCCACGTAGACACATGATCAGTCGAATTCATTTTGCCTAAAACTGTTCCACTTGAAAACGTTGTTATTCTGTTTTTCTCGCAATTGTTGAGGACTCCCCCAGATGACTGAGTCATTCTACAACTCATGACTCCCGGCTCACTGTTTTTCACTTTTGTAACTCAGAGTCGGCAAGTAATAAACCCAGATCATTTTCGAAAGGCATATAACTGTGATACAAACAAATGCGAAAAGTCAAACCATACATTTCCCGGCGCCCATGGCCCTATCCTTCTGATGGTGATTATCATCTGGGAGCCTATGCATTAATCATGTTGCTTCGCAGTAACGTACATATGGTGTTTCGGATGAGTAGTTTACAGCATGCGCATTGGCCAGTGTGTAATACATTGATTGGTTGGGCATATGTTCGAAAGGAGAGCACAAATAGCCCACTCGATCAGCTGTTGGTAGCAGACTTTGGATGTCTGTATGACCGTGTCCAACCGGTAGTCTGCCTCCATCTGCTGGATGGGAATCCTGTGGGTTGGTGGAATTGTACCGGAAGGTTGAATGAAAGTTCGCTGACTGGGTACATGCTGTTTCTTCCATCGGCCAATTGTATACAAATGGAATCGCGGCCACATTGTCCTCGTCTGTTGAAAAATAGTACAATTAACATAAAACTGCCGACGGATAATTGAAAATACACCATCCATGCAAGAATATCACTCTGTAGAACGAAATCAGATGAAAAAATTAACTGATCATAATTTACAGGCATACTTTGTAATGACCAGTCTCGTCTCATCAAGTCAGCAGCAGCTGTAATGTGGCTCCCTTTTACTCCCCTCTGGTCAGTAAACGATTCCAGTTCATACTATACTGACACGCTACACCGTAAATGTCGACAGTAACGTTTTTCATCATATACTTATGTATAGTCAGTACGCCGTACACTATACAGCAACCTCTGGTTCTCTGTGGACACTCATTAACGTGGCTGTCCGACATCTGTCCTTAAATTCCCCCTCGATGAAGACTATTCACCCCACGGTAATAGTGGAGGTTACGCTCAACGTGAACCAACACCATGTTTGTTTGATCCTGTAGTATTGTTTGTTTGTTTGTAGTATCTGAACAAAGATGCTAGTGTTATTATTAACTCAAGTAAGGTTCTGTAGATTACAAGAGACTCAGGGACTTACCTCCCCATACACCCCGATTTTCTCTATTAGTGGACTTCAAAGTTTATCTAAGGTCACTCACAAAGCCCAGTATATTAAATCGACATTTGTTGCCTAAAAAACATTGTACAATATTTGCAACATTCGAAGACAAACGGCAAATGACTACGCGGTCCATCTTTGTTTGTCGATCTGCTGTATAAAGTGCGAAATCGTAGAGCTTTTCAGCTCTTTCTAGTGGTTGTCACACGCTGACTACTGAATAAATTGACTTAAGTGGGGGTGTTTGATGACCGCCACGTGTTTGAAAGAAAACTCATCTAAGTAAGTAGAGTGTATGACCTGTCAAATACAGTTGATATTATGTATTTGAAAGAACACATTAACAATAGTATGTAGGATGTTTTGTACAGAAACATTTCGACCGCATCTCATCGGTTACTTCTGTAAAAACAACACATTGTACAGTGGGGAGGCGTAGAAAGGCAAAATCAACCCAGTCATGTCGGAAGCTGTTATTCTGATGACCAAATTAGAGTCAGCATGATACGACTGAATAGTGCTCATCGAGTAAAAGCATGGACTTGATGGAACATACTAGAATTGCTGAAGGTCAAGACAGATATACGGACCTGGTTTGAACAAAATTTGGTTCAAAAAATCCATACAGATCAAATGGAAGGAATTAGGAAAGATTGGAATTTCATCACAAATCGAACGGGTTTAAAGGAGTGTACACCGATTGGAATTGATACAAGTGGTAGTTTGGCACGAATGAGGGGAGAATGGGGGTCTATCAGTTAGTAAGCCCATTGTATAATAAATCAGTTTAAAACACTGATTTGGTGGAGAATAGTGAGACAAAGAGTTACGTTCGGATGCTTATCATTGTATCGAAAGGTTGATTGCCGACTGTTTCTGGGTGCATGCATTGTTAAACAGAACCTGATAGATAATGCTGCCAACCGGGCTGAAATTTAGTATTTTGCCGCATAGAATCATCAGATTAACATAGAGACACAAGTGAAAGTTTTACACGAGCAATCTAGGGCGTTAGATACCACTACGTCCGACGCTGAAGCTTCGTTCAGATATTGGTTGATCGAATTCTCTCATCGATACCAACGAATGCCATGCCAAGTAGCAATGCCGGCTAAGCAACGAGCGCATTAGTCAACTTAAAGAACTACGCACAAACACAGATAAGATTTTCTGGCCACCAGAACTGTGGATCTGAAGTGATACTGTAAACTCATGCATAGTACATTAACAATATGCTGTCTGTCTTGTTATGTAACTTAACGTTATTTATCGACGAAGATTAAACCGATGTTGTAAGAATCGTTAAACACCAAATCAACCGAGCGCCCAAAGATCTACACCAGAAAATCTGGAACTATTAGACTATTTCTGAAAAGCTGTCACCTACTGGCAATATGATTATATGAATTTGTGGATTTCCCAAAATGTCCAAAACAAGAGGGTCAGCATTTTCAATATCATCCATGACTGGCTCCTCATACGATTAACCCACCCATTGGCCGGTCAGTCTGATTGAATCCGTGGGGTCCAAAGGTTACCTTGTACAATCTGAGGAACGCCTTCAAATTTGTGTAATTGATCTCGACCTTAAAGACCGATGGAGGACTTTTTCTGATGTTGAGTTACTGTTCACAAACGTTTCGCTTCACGATGTTGGTAACATTTTGTAAGTACGTTACTGGGCATAATTTGACGTTTGGCAGTCGCGTTAAAGAGTTATCGAAGATTCTGAAATAATGTATGCCCGATATTCATTTAGTTCTCAATGTTGATTTTTTCTTTGTGAAAAAAATATACAGATTCTGTTACATGCAATCCACTAGAACCACTATTGGCAGATATAGTTGTGTCACTTAGAACATATAGTATCAGTCGAACTTCGGAATGCGTTACTTTACGAACAATTATTTACAAACAGCAGCGTATTATCAGCTTCTAAACTGCCTTCACGGTAAACCAACTTTCACCTTTAAGCTCGAGCAGAACAACGGTATCTCATTTATGTTAAAAAGATGTCAGACTGGATCAATGTCCAGGCTTGAGTCTCGCTAGTTCACATTGGACAGGATAACATCTACACTTTAAGAGCTTTGTACCAAATGTATATAAGCGTGGCCTCATTAAAAGTTTGTTTAAAAAAATTCAACCAATTGTGACAGAAGACCAGTTGAAAATAACTGGGTATTAAACGAGACTCTAGTGAGAAGTGAGTACCTAACAAAGTTTATTCAAAAGTATTCCACCCCAGAGTCCACAGCTGATATACTCAACTTTTTTTTGCAAACCGTGTCTATCTCACTCTGCCATTCACAAATGACAATAATACAACCCTAATCAAATGCCATTTAAATACCGCAACCAAATGCACATACAACACCACCAGAGTGGCCTATGTGAAAGAAGTCACTGGTGTTCCAGCTACATCTATAAAGGACCTGGTAACTGTTCTAACCCAATCCAATACTGCGTATAGCTAACATTGTATGTAGATACCTCAGAAGTACTGTGGAACACGTCGATACACCTATTAGTGAGTACACATCGAAGTATGGATTTTGAACCAAATTTTGTTCAAATCAGGTCCGTATATCTGTCTTGACACTCAGCAATTCTAGTATGTTCCATCAAGTCCATGCATTTAATGGATGAGCACTATCCAGTTGTACAATGCTGACTCTAATTTGGTCATCAGAATAACAGCTTCCGACACTGTATAATGTGTTCTTTTTACAGCAGTAACGGATGAGATGCGGTCGAAATGTTTCTGTGCAAGACATCCTACATAATATTTAGTCTTTTTCAGATTAAACGGTTAGGAACTATTGTTGACAAATGTTATAGTCTTGTGTGGAAATAGCAATATTAGAAGGATAATCAAGCATTCTATTAAAAGGTTGGAAGTTTTGGGTACAAATTCCTGATTATCAGCAATTTTGGTTTACATTGATTTGGTAACTTTTCATCAGATGCGACACCCTTTTAATTTAAAATTAATCGGGCTATTTAAAATATTCGACCTACTTGATTCATACCGTCTCTTCTTCTTCGGCAACACAGTATGGTGCTTTCTGAATGTGCATGTTTGGATCTCGGCAATGCATTTGATACTGTTCATTAGAGCACCTCTTTCTTCCTCCAAATTAAGAGATTATACCTGTATACTTTAGATCAGTCAATAACTATTTCATTAATGGAATGCAATTTACAGTTAACCTCGAAAATACGTCGTCTTCGTCAGTTAACAGCACTCAAGAGAGTATACGCTACTGACGTGCTCCAACTAGAGCGAAGGTCATGCACAGTACATATTGTTTGTAGAAATAGGTTGACTGAAAAGTTTATAGGGAGGTGAAAGTTGTAGCCAACCGCAAACGCCGTTTAATTAAAATGATGAAGCCATTCAACACGCCTTTTAAACTATTTTCTCAACCCTGCTTAAGGACGATAAGTGTCCGGCGATGCTCTCACAGTTCGTTGCTGACGTCGTTTTGAGATGTGAACATCAAACTTACGAAAGAGTATCGTTGTTCAGCCAGTGTGTCGGCACTTTTGTGAAAAATGCCCCGTCAGAAATTACATTAACTCCTGTGTCAGTAGTGTGGTTTGTTGTCAGTGTTATATAAGTTTAGTTTTTTAAATTGAGCCATCACTTTCCTTACTCATATGATGACGTAATGCGATCTTGACCCTTAGTCAGTCAGTTCACACCATCGAAATTTTGTCAAAATTCTGCCGTCTCAGTTTATTTATCTGACAGTTAGAAGTTTCTGTGCACCGGTACATTTGCCTAAGAATTTCATTCATTGCTCTAGTACACTCCAATCATATTCAATGCTCTTTCCTGCAGAATGTTTGAAGCTACTAACTGTTGCCTTGTACTTCTATCTAACTCCATTGATACTTCATTAAGTAGCCAATTTTTATTGATTTTACGCTGTGACAGGTTCCCCCACAGTACATTTCAAACTTCGCCGCATCCATCACTTACCATGTTTGTTGAAGACGTTTCAGTTTCACTAAAATGACAGATATGTAGACCACTGCACAAAATAATATTCGCAGAGATTTAAGTCACTGTTCTTTTCCTTGCTAACTTTGTAGTGAACAGATCTTTGTTAATGGAGCCGAAAAACGATTATTAGCCCGATTCGGAGATTCGATCTTTTTCTACCCAGGTATTTGTCTTGTCTATTTGTCCGCACATTTGTAAATATGTTATATTTATTAGATAATTACACAAAATTAAAGATTCATTTATCAGTTGCAACAAATCCCTACTTAAATTGAATGGACATTGAAGTAAGTTTCAATTTTTTGTGATCCACGCCCAGCCTGGTAAAACTTTGAACGAAATTCTGACTGGCTAATAAAACGTTGAAAAGATATATATGCTGTAGCTTTGGCTGGACTGACATTCACTGTATTTTGGGTTACGCGCCTAAGTCGCAGTTTTAAAATGTGGGTACTGTCGTAATGAGGACGGGGGACCGCACTATACTACTCACACCACCATTATTCAATAGTGCGATAGGAGCATGGATTTTGATATTGAATTGGCCGCGAGGAAAATAAATGAAACGGCTCTTGTTACATAAGGGATCTGAACATTGACGTCGTGAGACAAGTGTCGTACGCATATGAGTGTTTTTGTTTGTAGTCATGCTGAAGCGCATAACTCATGTATCGATTTTCTGAATAAATAACCCTTGCGTCATCCGCGTTTTTGGCTCTGAACACTACGACCAACGGAAGGGAAAATGTTCATCCAATTTTATTGTTTACAGGTATGAAGATTGGCCAGAAATTTCCTAATATGTTGTCGATTATTACGAATGAAACGTTCGGTTTGCGTTGTACGCGAATTTGATTGCACGGTAGATGGCCACCGAGCCGTTTAACGAAAGCTTCATCCGAACTGATCAACATGAGTTCAGAAGAAATAGACTAGTCCTGATGTCTGGTATCATGTCCTTACTCTAGAGTCGATGTACTTTGTTCATTCCACAGTTTGACTTTCTAAGGTACTTCTTGATAAAGCGATTAGTTCAGTCGGTTGCTCTACTGCTTCGTCTCTGGGTCTTTTTTCAGTAAACGTGATCAGCCATGGCAAGTCTGGAATAAAAATGATCTGTACAATCTTGATAAATTCCAGTAGTGTTGACCACATTGTGTTTTAAGACAAATTATGAGACATGTTAGCATTTCGACGCTTTTCACAATCTATAGTGAAGAAAATACAGGAGTTTATGTGTGCTTATTAATTATATTGTGTTGTGAAGTGAATATTCCAAAATTATTTCGGAACGGAATGGGTAATCCAATTTTTGCCAAATATGTACAACATGGTGAGTGTATTGTACAGTAACTCTCCAGTTAGTCATACATTGTTAAAGGCTTGTTGAATTAGGAATAACAGGGCGCTATATCTACCATCAAGATAGACGACTGCTGAATAAGACACCGTCATTAGGGATTTATACTGGTTATGGCCTTAGAAGAATGTCAAACCAAAGAACATTAATTTACCACACTCTGAGAAACTTTTAAAATTTTCCGACTGAATATACTAACGCAACAAACGTTAGAATGAATGTTGTGAAAAAATTTGCAAATGACTATTTGAGGACTTTGACTGATACAGATTGATTGCCACTGACGCTTGATCGTAACTTCTGTATTCGGATAATCTTTTAAAACGAGAACACTAAACATTCCTTTTAATTCTGTTGAAGTTCATCAGTAGTGGTTTGTGAACCGAAAGTGAAACTCCGGTCTTGGTGATTTTGAGGATTGCTAGTCGACCACTTTAGACCATCTAATTGGACTGTTACAACATGATACCGTGTTGCCACATCAGAACTTCCAAGTATACCTGTTTTTGAATAGTTCTGGCTGTCTCACAGTCAGTTCAGTAACACCATTCACGATCTCACCTACTAACCTACTTAAAAAGGAACTGATCACATTTACTATACTAAATGGCCTTTTGACAATTGACAGTTAATAGATTATTTAAATTGTTGGTACCATCGACATAGGTTAGATACCTGACTTAATTCATGAAACATTTGGAAGATAATCCGATCTTGCTTGCATCATAGGTTGAGTGAAGCTGTGATGGATATGAGTCTTGCCATAGGTACGGAAATCAGGGCTACAACAACTATACAACAGACATGATACTCACAACTTATGAGCTATATCAGGAGTTAAAATCCGGAATATCTACCTTTTTTTAAAACTATGTGAAGGCTACGATCAACTGCATGTGGGTTTTATCAAGTAGGTATACTTTGAAAAGATCGAACAGTTCCACTAAACCAGATAATGTTTTGACATATGGTTCGTTCTATGTCGCACCGTTCATGATTGCCGTTTGAAAACTCACTGGCTTTGTGGGTCGTATGCGTTCTATCCATTTCTGCCGTAACCAAATTGCCTTCGGCCTCATTGTAACGAATAATTTTGATCACTTGTCGGTTTCTGCGTGATTTGGGGTGATGCCAGCAAAAATATCCAAATAGAACAAACACAGCTGCAATCAGCAGTCCAAACACGAGGATAGCGGTGAAGATGTACACATAAAACATTGTTCGCTGTTGACTAGCATATCTCAGTCGACCAACCATTGTCCCGTTCGCATGCTGTGGCGGAGAATCAGTGATCGTGATACAAATGTGCATGAGTGACTCTAGTGAGACTACCATGCCAATGTCTTTGGCTAGTACGTTGAGTTGTAGCGTCAGACCAACCAGTCTGTCTGGCAATTCAGTACTCAAGCTGAGCAACCCGGTAGTGGAATTCAGTTCGAAGTATTCTCTCAGATTGATTCGCAACTGCTTGGTGACCGGCCTTTGTCGTAAGCCTTCTGTCTTGCAGCGACGTAGTTCATCTGCTTTATTGGTCAAGTCATACGCATCAAGGCTTTCCAGATAGTATTGTACTGTTCCATTCTGTCCTTCGTCTTCATCGACTGCCAAAACCTAGTGTTAAAATTTGAAAGAAAATCGTCATCGTTACTAAAGTAGGTTCAATTGTAAGAGAGGATTACTACGTTGTGTACAACTGTCAGTTGGTATTGCTATTAATGTGTGGAGCAGAGCTATGCGAAAAAAGGCAAATTCTTTGTTAGAATGTAACGTTATAAACCAATGTACAGTAGACCACACCAGTACAACAAGCATTACAGTCTACAAACGTTTTCTTGGAAGTTATTGAACTCACTAACGGTCCTCTAGTTTGGTCAAACGTTTGGTGGTAGCACTGCTGTTAGGGTTGTGTTTGTTAAAGTTTTTGTCTCTAGAAGATCGCATACAATAGCTTGTCGGGGATAGTCGAACAAACAACAGTAATTACGATTGTATGTATCGCAATTAATTGCGTTTAACTGATACAGTGAGTCTGATTTCGAAATAAGTTTCCAATTTGCGATCTACGACCAAAAATGCAACAGGTGTTGACCTCGTCTTTACAAGCACTATTGACGATTTCTCTGTAACACTAGTTAAAACACTAAGTTGATGTGAATGGACACAGTGTTTATCAGCTTGCCTGCTTCAATCACTAACTGGCTCGAACGCCAGACATGGTAAATGTATAATCTGTAGTGGTTCTTACACTCGAAAGATCATCTTATGACCGGTTTTCTCCCGTTTAGACTCATCAGATAAAAGTACTAAGTAAGATTCGAACCGGAGACCCTTTTGCATACAGTTATCCCAGATACTACCGTTAGAGTGATGAACTGCTGTTTTTCCATTTCTGAAGAAGCTTTAAGCTATTGATCTAATGCCCATAATCAAATGATAGACAGACTGACTGTTTTGGGTATGTGAGCAATGCAGACCAGCGACCTGCGTTCACTGGACAGAAAACGCATTAGGGCTGCTGAGTTGGGATCACGGTGTTCAAAAGGCTGTTTCTATCTTACAGACGAGAACTAGCAGATTGGGTCTGTCTCACACAGATCGTTGGGCGTTCAACTGTCTTATGGATCAGCCAGGTTGGCAAAGGTGGACAGAAATTCAGTGTTGGGTATCATTGCTTCTGAGTCCTTGGTCAGTTGGTTTATGACACCAGCGAAATCTGACTATAAACTATAGTTGTTTTTGTGGATAATCCGCTGCGTACGGGTAAGGCCAACTTTTCTAGTTTTACTGTATAGGCCAAACAATTAGGGAGCTGTTTTTAAGCTAAATACAGAACCCTCAAAAAGAAAATTCAATAAACGAAGCATGACAGTTAAACCATGTTTTTTGATAAGAGGTATACGAAGCTGATTAATCAGTCAGATAATATCCTGGCAAGGAGTGCTTGTGGCGCAGTCAGTTGTGGTGCTTCACTACCTGTTCGATTCGGGTTAGACAGAAGAGGGTATGATAAATGTCATTGTTTTGTACAGGGCAGGAAGCTGATATCAAACAGCACCTCTACTGTTTCAAAAGAGGTACAATATTATTGTCACGTGCTTTGATCTCAAACTCAGGTCTTAGTCCAATCAGTTTCATGTTGGGGGTGAGCATCGTTCATTCAATGATGCCAGTGTTTTAATGTCTTCAGTTATCCATCTTGATTAGTACTAAATGTTCACTTTGCGAGAGTGAAAAAGAAACATGGGGTTCTGAACGGGGAAGAGGCGCCTGTTCAGAAGAGTAATGTTTCTGGTTCGCTGTATGATTCTTACGCTGGACTTCTCAGATGCTGATCATGAGCAGTCTTAACGGTGTTTTGCTTCAAAACGTGTACACCGGGTTGTCTTATCAGAAACACTAAATTAGAACAACGAGCGTTATTACAGTTTGTTTAAACGCAATTCATTCTGTGGTCATCGATGCACAGCATAACCACCCTGGCTGATGAGCGACAGTATTGCTATAGGTTTAGCCACTGACCACAAGATGTGTAGGATCGATTTGATGCGATTCGAAACCATGTCTATAGGACACCTGTTTAGCTTCCATATACTTGCTAATATGCATGCAAAGCCTAGCTGAACGGTAGTTTTCAAACAATTTTTAAGAACTAGCTCAAAGCTTCGCGTGTTATTTCGTATTAACACGATGAGGGTAAAAAGCTGAGTGTGTTGACTACCGGTTGGAAAACCCCAACCCATTTTTTCTAATAAACATAGATAGTTTACCAGAATCGTTAACTTTTCATGAAAATTTGGCTTGTGTGCCTTTCGATCAAAGAAGCTAAACCGGTAACTGAACATTTCTTGATAAAAGTTTCATTGACAAACCCTGGACAACACGGTCGCGATCACTACGCTTGAAGTAAGAGATGTGGCTTACTCTCCCAAAGCTATTCAACTTCAAGGGACTCTAACTGGACGCAGCTGTCCGTCACTTTGCTGGTGGCCAGCGAACTCACTTTTGCAAATTATTTTTCAACCTCTTCTAGGATTTTGTTCATTTACAAGATACCCACAGATGGTTGGCATTTTTGAGTTTAAGAAAGAATGAAGCGCAACCGCTCAGTTAACACCGGTCGTGATGTAAACTACGTTTATCTACTCTAAACCATCTGACATTTTATAAACATCGTTTGAGGTAGTGCAAGAAAGCTATTGCTGGCCTGATGCAGTTGTAGTGAAAGACATGAATATTATGGACCGTTATGTAACAACTTAGACTCCATTTGACAGAAACCGACGTACACTAGCAAATTTAGTTAAATAGTACTCACGAAGATCGGTTTTGATCAGTTTGTTCTAACTGACGTCCTTGAGATCGGCTACCCAGTGTATACGAGCTACGACTTGTAGTGTGAAGTTTATTGGTTCAAATTTCCCTTAGAAGGTCACCACCGAAACCGGCCCCGGTCAGCGACAAATAAACTCTAGACGTGATTGCAAAACTGACCTGATCCGAATCACCCAGTTTTACTTCACATAGAGAGGTGATCCTAACCGTTCAGAAGTTTTACCCATTTTCCTTTTCACACTGTCATTATCTGATGGGTCCAAACAAGAATGATATAGTTTACGATGGACTGTATACTTAAAAGCAAGCATTGTAATATTTTGTTTAATTGTCCGGTGCTTTATTCATTTGCTTCGCTATGAATATGTTGATATCCTTTGCTGTATTTCTACTAAACAACTGAGCTTTGATGACGAGCTTTGTTTGCAATGAAGTGGTTCAGCATGCAGCCTAGTAACAACCTATCCAGTCGCATATCGTGTGGACCATCTGATTAATTTAGGCCTGTATTTGAAATTGATCGAACGTTACTAGTTCAAAGGTAAACCTATAGGCTGTTTTCAGTGTGTGTTCCATTAAGGCTGAAAAGTGTAAATAGGGCGTACAAGGTACTTTTTAAAATAAAATTCATAGCTTGATCGACCAACAGATGGTCAAAGTAATCCACCTAATCTTGTTTGAAATCGGTGATCAGCTTAAAAACAGGCATAGAAACGGTGTATCAAAGTAGACTTCATGGGACATGCCTAACGGGATGAAAATCTCAACTATCTAGCTGCGAAAGCAAGTGCAGCTAGTAGCACATTCTTAATGTTGCAACGAGTTAACAGTGTTGACTAACTCTAAGCGTAGCAATCTCACACAAATTTATACATAAACAACTATATATATATATATATATATATATATATATATATATGGACAGATAGATAACTGTTGTGATGTATCGATAAAAGAATTATTCGGATTTACTTGGTTCTTCTGTTCATTAGTTCTTTTCAGTTTGCATGGAATGGAAAGGCGTTATTGTTCATCGTAAGCAGAAAGTTTCTTTTTGCCAATATACCACTCTTTGACCGGGCAACCCGATTTTAATATTGTGCATTTATAATTTCTTACAGACGTGGATTATTTATACACACCTGAAGGTTGTACAAGGGGAAGAGTTTGGGCAATTGCTCAGTCACTCATCTGGGTGATCATGCAATGCGCCGCAGATTGACAACTGAATGTACCAAAGCAACGAAGCCATCAAAATCCGGGCAACTGAGTTATATATGAATGGAAATGAGTTTTAATAAATTTTGACGCCGTTATTGCTCAGTAATTTGCTGCTCAAAAATTTGCTCCGAAGTTTAAGAACGATAGGCCAACAGATCAATAAGTTTTGTTTGTAGCGTTTCATTAAGCAGCATGAGATGCAAACATCCAACTTGTTTGGAAAACTAGTGACTATTAGGGTATTATGGCACTGACAAAATTTTTGCGAAAAACGTTCTATGGGGTTCGTTTTGGCACCTTGAAGGTTGCTGTCACATAGTAACCGAAGCTATTGGGCTAGCCTTTGTTATTTCTCGAGAGGGCTAATAAGTTAACCAAGCGTTATGAGAAGTGCTGACTGAATACTTGACTTGACACATTGGGAGACAACGTTGTGTAAGATTGGACTAGTTGTAGTGGATCTAATCACTATACAAAATTCAAGTATGAACTCGAAATCAAAAAGATGCTAAAAATGGAAATGATCAACTCACAATAGTTCACTAAAGTGCTTTGATTTAGAACTCCACTACACCAAATGTAGTATCCACTAGATACAATCCGTCGTGTCGTTCCCAATTAATCTTGGAGGTCAACAGCTGAGGTAATTCCAATGACAGATAAATAAGGAACTTTGCCGCACTAGTCGCTTGATTCCGTTCGCTTTTAACCCTCCAAAATTCAGTGCACCAGCGACCCGAACGCAGAGAGAACGCAAGGCTCGCGAACCGAGAAGTGAGTGAGTTGTATTTACTGATTATCGATTAGTTCGATTAAGTTGGTTTAAACGTTGGTTGTATACGTGAAGTTGAGGAAAGTGAGTAACAATCAGAATTTTGAAATAGAAAATAGTGTGCAAAACGCTACAGAACTCCCCCACCAGGGCGTTTGTGGGTTAAAAAAAACGATGAAAGAACTTCAGTGAAGAGAGAACAACCAAACGCTCGATATTCACATCACGTACTGTAATCTGTTAAGTGTTTCGGCCAGTGTACAGACCGTCCTCTACGTGTGGTGCGTTGTTCACGAGAACAAGGGGTCTGGGCTGCAGGTGGATGTGATACTGTCGGGGGTGGGGAAGGGATGCTTTCAGTCAGTATCGTGTCAGGTGGGTCAACGTCCTCCTTTGTGTAGGCTGGTTTTAGTCGGTCAATAGATACGGATTCACTTCGTCCAGACTTTTCAATAATGAAGAATTTCTCGTCACGTTTAACCACTTTGAAGGGGCCAAGGTATCGTGGTTGTAACGGTTTCTTGGTGGCATCTTGGCGCACAAACACAAATTTGCATGTGAACAAATCTGGAGCTTTTTGTTCTCGGCGCCAATGTTTACGGGTCGGTATGAAGCGAAGGCTGAACATGTGCTGTCGCAAACATGAAATGTAGTCCGTACCTGGCTCTGGATGAGTAGAGGGTTGAATCAATTCTCCTGGAAGGTGCAAGTTGGTACCGTAAACTAACTCAGAGGTAGTACAGCCAACGTCCTCTTTAACGGTAGACCGGATTCCGAGGAGAATGAGTGGTAGACGTTCACTCCACTTCGTTGCGTCGGACTGAGCGGTTACCGAGGCTTTCAGTTGTCGGCGAAAACGCTCGACTAAACCGTTAGCACAGGGATGGTATGCTGTCGTTTTGATGTGCGAGCAACCCAATAATTGCGTGAAATTGCGAAAAAGAGAAGACTGGAACTGGGTACCTCGATCAGTAGTGGTTGAAGATGGCACACCATAATTAGCGATCCAGTGTTCCAAGAAAGTTTTAGCGACTGTCTCTGCTGAAATACCTCTGATGGGCGCAGCTAAAGGCCAACGGGTAAAACGGTCAGTTGCAGTCAGTATATACCTATAATCGTTGGAGGGTGGTAGTGGGTCAACGACGTCCAAATGCATATGGGAAAAACGGGCGTCCGGTTGGG
>JTDE01002724.1:10809-35867 GCA_014338405.1 Paragonimus skrjabini miyazakii | reverse complement strand
GTTGTAATGTGGTGTTTCACGTTGTGCTTAACCGTCTCGGAATGTGAGCACGGCCGAGTTAACGATGGAAAATTCTTCAACAGTGCTGCAAAAGACGGTGTTGGTGGAAGAGCGGGTCGGATGCCGATTAACGTTATCGTCGATTGAACACCATTTACTGTGCAGGCGGTAGTGTTGTCAATCAGCTTACGCCCCTTGACATCAACGAAAAGGTTAAAGTGTGCCAGGAAATCGGCACCGATGAGTGGCGTTTGGACGTCGGAAAGCAGGAATATCCAACGGAAACATCGCCGGAGACCAAGATCGACAGTGAGTGAGCGTTCTCCGAGAGTTTTGATGCGACTTTGATTCGCAGCCTGTAAGGTGTACTGGCCTGGCTGAAGTCGATTATTTGGTTGCGGAGGAATGACGCTGAGCTCGGCTCCGGTATCGATAAGAAACCGCAAGCCGGTCGACCGGTCCCTGATGAAAAATAGGCGACTAGTTCCTGCTGGGCCAGCGACACTCGTCGCCGTTACTGGCTGGCCTGCCAGTTTGATGGTGACGCTTGGCGGGTTCGGAACGTGCACGGTTGGGTGCACTTCTTTGCTTTGTGTCGGAAGTTTTGGTGGTACCAACACCACCTTGATGGACTGCGGGAGTTTGATCGTGCAGATCGTGAACGGTTTCTGGGTGGATGCTTTTTCAGCTCATTGATCTGCATGGCCATGCTGTCCATACGATGGCGCATCTTCTCTATCAAAAGTTTTAGGCCATCGTCAGTAGTTGAGATCGAAGGGGACGACGTGGGGACAGCTGTAGTTGCGGCGCAAGGGCTGCCAATTTGTCAACTGAACAATCCTCATTCATGGCGGCCAAAATATGTTGCAACGTAGAAGGCAGCTTTTCCGTCCACAACTGCTTCAAGATGGCGTCATCGAGTTTCCGCGAGCTTAAAAGGCCTCTCATATAACGTAGCAATTGAGACGGGGACCGGTCGCCTGGCTCGACTGAGTTGAACAAGTCATGCAGCAGTTTGGCTTCTGACCTCCCAGTCCGTTTTATGATGGCGTCCTTTAGAATGGTATAGGGGGAATCAGATGGGACTGATTCCAACAGGTCTTCCACTTCTGCAGCGACATCAAAAGGAAGTGATTGCACCACGTATGAAAATCTTATTTTCTCAGATGTCATCCGCCTGGTGGTAAAAACGGCGTCAATCTGATGGAACCACAGTCGTGGGTTTCGGGCGCTGTACTCGGGCAATTTTAAAGCAACACTGTTTTCGGATTTAATGTCAATGTCCATGATGTTGTCAAGCATTGCCAATATCAAAAAAAATGTTCCGGTAAAAAATAGGCGGGCTCACCAATTAATGTAGTGGATCTAATCACTATACAAAATTCAGGTATGAACACGAGATCAAAAAGGTGGTAAAAATGAAAACGATCAACTCATAATAGTTCACTAAAGTGCTTTGATTTAGAATTCCACTACACCAAATGTAGTATTCAATAGATACAATCCGTCGTGTCGTCCCCAATTAATCTTGGAGGTCAACAGCTGAGGTAATTCCAATGACAGATAAATAAGGAACTTTGCCGCAACAGTCGCTTGATTCCGTTAGCTTCTAACTCTCCAAAATTCCGTGCACCAGCGACCCGAACGCAGAGGGAACGCAAGGCTCGCGAACCGAGAAGTGAGTGAGTTGTATTTACTGATTATCGATTAGTTCGATTAAGTTGGTTTAAACGTTGGTTGTATACGTGAAGTTGAGGAAAGTGAGTAACAATCAGAATTTTGAAATAGAAAATAGTGAGCAAAACGTTACATAGTACATTAGCTAATACACTCGCGGTTCGTCCCATACCTGCCCAGTTTTACGTGACTAAGCCAGTACAACTGACTAACAGCCTAGTGACTAAACCGACAGTCTAGCTAGTTTGTTGCAGTGCGAACAGATAGTATGATGTACAATTGAAGTTCACTGGCTTAGAAGTTAACTGACTCTCGACATCAACTGAGTGACATCCCATGTATAAAGTAATATGCATTACAACTCCCATACCTTCTTTATGGTAATATTTATGTGGTGAACTACAATGAGCATCGGTTGAACGGAGGTTGTATTTGCGATCGTGGCAAATGGGTACCGACCAACGAAGCTGATGACAATTTGCTATCCAAACTCGGTAACGATGAAGAGTTACGCTCTACCATGAGTGTAAGCTTATTGAGTAAACATGTACTGGTGACTATTACTCAGAATTCGCAAACTTTAGCGGGATTCTTTCAAGAATGCCCCGACGAAACTCAGCGTAACCACTTATGGGCTGAAAACTCTGACTTAATACAGATCTTAATCTTTATGATGTAGATGTTAATAAATAACGGCGCAAAAGCATCCATGGTAAGTTCTTAAAACTCCATCGGCACGGTCTTTAGGATAGGTATTAGAAATGTATGATCTCGCGTCGTTTTGAAAACTTACTGAGGTGTATCGTTCCCCTGTTTATCAAAGGAATAAGGATAGTTAGTCTCAGAGTATGTAACTGACACCTGGAGTGAACTCTCAATTTTATCGCGAAGGTGTAGATTCGGATACCACTGTGGACTCTGGCAGCATTTACTTCTGAAAGTCATAGACCAGGTTTCAATCACTGGCATAGACTGATCCGTCTAAATCAGGTATTTCGCAAAGTAGGTCCTACCTTATTGAAACAAATGGTGTGAGAAGTATCATCTGACAGAAAGATCGCTTGCTCACACGTATTTAAAGTGATAAGCGGCATCACACATCTTTCAGCATGGTAAATTGTCACTGACTATTCTCCTCATTATTCAGAATAACTCATTTACTCACGTGCTGTTGCAACAGAGATAGCTTGTGATTGATTTTTTTTGGCGAAACATATCTAATCTTTACTAGGGTCACACCAATACAATCTACAAACAATAGGACCACTTAAATCGAAATACTTTTCATCATTATATTTTACACATTTCCACCGAAAAGTAAGTGAGAAGCGAAATTTCATTAATCTTAGACGACGGTAAGTGTGTTCCTGACCAGTAAAAATGGAGCTTTCAACATTTGATACATCATTCGAACGAAGAACTTGTGAAGACCTCATGTATAAGTTATGAATTCCAGTGCAAGCTACCCTCCGTGAGGTTTGACGTCGATCTGGGTTAAACAACGTCAAAGTTCGTCCTCCTGTTTGGCCTCACTGTGAACTAATGATGATGCTCTCTGAAGACGTCTAGCTATCTCCGTTCCTTTGAAACCAAACTAAGCGTCCAACCGCATTTGGGGCATTAATGTTACAACGCTGCGTCACCATCACCGTATATGTTGACTCTCTTACTGAACACATGGTAATAACTCGACTTTCTCGCATAAGTCGTGTGTGTAGTTGTTTGGAGAGTTTTGAGATGATGCAAGGTCATGGGATGCTCTTAAGTTAAGTTTAGAAGACTTGACGGTCTCATGTTTTTTCGTGCAGTTTACAGTGATCAACTGTTACAACCATAAATGTGCGCCTAAGAATTAAAACGACTGACTCGTTCCATAACTTGATGTACGCAGGTGAAAGGGTATGAACTTATGAACAAATAGTACCTGTTACCCTTTGGTTGCTATTTTCAGTTAAAATAAGATCGACTTCAGGATGTTGTACTACCGTCATGCGGTCGGTCTCTGTCATTAACGGACAGTCTTAGGATTAGTTTGGTTGGGTTGTGTTGAAAAGGAATCTGCGAACTTACGAATGGACTTCACAACACATATGACGGGCACATTCAGTAACTCACTCTGTAAATATGTTCACAAGTTTAAATCATGCTGACGTCGGGGTATCTCACTCCCTATCACTGTATGTTCGTATAGAAAAAAATCCAAACGGGATCACTGTGTCAATTACAATGAGGACATTTACGATAACGGTACAGAAAGTCAGTTTGCCCCAAGATCATAAATGTCTTCCCATACAGTATGGTAATATAAATAACATACTTGATGACCAGAGCTTGTCAAGATTATCCGACAATATTTTCGGTGGTTATCACTCATCAACTACGTGTACCCGACGAATTTCATTCACAATGCCTACTCTGTTAACGGTGGATACTGTAGTATAGTGATGACAACTTTTCACATCCTCATAGATTTGTGAACTCAGATTGGTCTGAAATAAAGATCAAAAGCAATTCTAAATCGAGATACTATCGACAGTGAAAGAACGATTTTGAATAGTTCATCCATCCTTTTATTTCCACGTAGTTATTCTAGCAACCCGTGTTATTTCCTAAACTCATTTTATGTTATTTAGTCATTTGCTGTCTGGCTAGTTCATCTGTTGGATGTTATTTAAAAGGTTTTGTATTTTTTTCTATGATAAACATGTTGCGTGTGACTGTTTTTGTCTGAATTCTGAAAGCTGATAGTTTCACGTGAGTTTCTTCTAACAATTTCAGCTGATCAAATCTAATTTTACAATAATCGGACTATTTTTTAATTAATGCATCCCATATTGTTCATCCGGAGATCATGACACTCACTTTTAATATTTCAAATCTTCGCGGTTCATATCGAGATAATACCGTGGATCTGTGCTCTACCCTCGGAAGCAGAAATTTGGGTTTCTCGTCATTCACATCCGTAACGTAAGTGACTATTTTTACAATGTTCTTTCGTCTTGGCAGTCCTTTGTCCTCCGCTATCAATTCCAATTCGTATTTGGGAGTTGTTATCATGGATGAAATTTGAGGGAAATGTGTTTGGAGTATCCAGTTGGGATTGTCCGACTTCATGTAGTTATTTGGTAATAGACTTTCTCGATCAATAGGACCGCTAGTAAACAGCCGAACTGCGTAGCATTGGGATTCGGGCACGTAATGAGACATGATTCGGAACGGCAACAAATGATTTTTAAACCTATACTCAGCTGACTCTGGAGTGTCCGAGTTGGCATCTTTTAAATGAAAATTCAAAACAGCATTCTCTCCGGAATCTCGATCACAAGCCACTACTGTTCCAACATGATAACCTTGTACAACATTCTCTTGAACTTGGAACTCGTAAATAGCTTGAAGGAACTCTGGAGCTTCGTCGTTATAATCTAGTATTTTTACGTCTATTAGTACGGAGTTTGATTGCTCTGGCTGACCGTTGTCGACGGCTATGACTTCTATTTGGACGGTTGAATTCAGCTCACGATCCAGCTTACCCTTTGATCGAAGAATTCCACTATCTGACTCGATTAAGAATAGGTCTTTTGAAATGTTGTCTTGTTTAAGTAAGTATCTTATTTTGCTGTTATTTCCACTATCCAGATCTGTGGCATTTACTTGCAATACGAAATAATCGTTCACTTTCCTCGACGGGTCACTATCCTCAATCACTTGTACATGTAAATGATTGCTACTGAACTGCGGGGCATGATCATTCACATCAAGAATAACTACTGTGGCTGTACTGTTCGTCCGACGTCTTGGTTGACCATGATCCTGACAGATAATTGCGAAATCTACTGTGATTGTCGATTCTCGATCGAATGCATGCACTGCGGACAATTTGTACAGAGCCCCATTCAGTTCTGTTTGGTCGTTTCCATTTTCATCAACTCGTTTGGGTCCGATACGAGTCAGTCGGAATGATTCCATTGATTTGTCATCCAACATACACGTGACTTGACCATTGTTTTGGGAATCATCATCCGTCACGCTGACCACGGCAAAATCTGTTACAGGCACGTCTAAGTGTTCTGTCAAGGTGAGTAGGGTACTGCCATTAATCGAGTAGATCTCTATTATCGGACTGTTATCGTTCACATCGATAACATCGATCAATACATCCATGGTATCAAACAAGTCAGCCGCTTCGATGAGACGGGCACCGCCATCAAAGTAGAGATTTGTCGATTTTGGGATAATCAAGGGTTCCGGATTTCGAACCACTAAGGTCAGTTTGTACTGTGATTGTTGTGAGTGACGCAAAGGATGACGTAGATAAATTGAACCGTTATTTGCGACGACGTAAAAAGTGGCGCGAATCGAATTAGCACTAAGCGAACTCAATTCGAATAGCATAGTTTTATGAACTGGGCCTGCATCTCCGTCATACGCTTTGGGTACGTAGATAGGATGTAGAGTACTTGCATTTTCCATCAACGTTAAATGTATTGATTTTTTTTCGAACATGGGTTTGTGATCATTCTCATCTTCAACATGAACCATTATGAAAAGTGCACATGTTCGATTCGGCTTTCGACCTCCAGCAAATAACCGCATTGCATATTCTTGTGTAATCTCATAGTCTAGTGGTTTGTTAACCCATAATTCCAGGTTGAATGGAGCCACCTGAGAGAGTGTTTCTATTATATGCAATTGAAAAGTGTTGTTCCAAGTTTCCAAGTATTTTTTCCGTACTTGCATCGTCGGAAGTGGTGCATCTGTGGTGGTCTCCACCGGGACTAAACGGAATTTTGTCTTAATCAAATTATTACTACGATTTGTATCCAGGTCAACAGGTTTATTCAAAGTCACTTTTGTGAAATTTACATTTTCGTTAATATATATATCCTGTCTTTCTTTAGGTAGAAAAGTGCACCTGTTGTCGTCGATATCTTCCACTTCAACATATACACGAATCATGTTGACAATATCAACACTGGAATTGTTCAGCCGAAGGATATTCACGCGGAAACTAAGTTCACACCTGTCGCTGTCCGCAACTTGTTTCATTGTGTTAAACGATGCACCGTTGTCTGGGGTTAGTAGGTTTGGACAAACAGTTTCGCGATCTATTCTCTGTCTGATTGACAGCTCACTAGTGGTTGCGTTCAAGAAAAAATAAACTATCTCTTCGTCATGCAAACTACGAAATCGTAGATTCGGCAAAGATTCTCGAAGTGATGAAGGAAGTTTTGTGATCAATATGCCAATGACAGTTCCTTCTGATTGCTCCTCTGGTATTTTATAGTGCACTGAATGAATAGTATGAATACAACGAAGATCTATGAGCAGCAGAGCAAATACACAGCCATGTATAGTACACATTGATTGTTGATGTACTCATCAAGTAACCCAAATGGTCCGGTTGGTCATTAGTGGTGCGGAATATTCAGTGACTGCCGTTTAAATAGCTGAAATGCACAAAAAATGATTGGCAACGGTTTACAATTAAACAGTACGTAGCTACTAGGTTCAGGTGAGAGGTAAAGCAATATTTTACAGAAGAATATTATCCGTAACATTTTATGGACTCGGAGCCTCAGGCTTCAATTTCAGACGATGAAATCTGGACAAAAATAAAATGTTTATAACGTAAACAAAATAGCTTCCTGGTTTTCCGGCATTGTTAGTCAGATTTAGACCAATGTTAGAAAATATGAGCAGTCCAATAAATCTACATTTTATGGCTTATCTTAAAATTTTTGTTAGGTTTCAATTAGCGACCCGTTAACCAAACAGAGACGTTCTACAACGGTATACATCTTAGTGATAGACATCCAAGGAGTAATTCATAGCAAGTGCTTGAGGTATGCAAAGGAAGTTTGTGTTATTACTAGAAATATGAGATTGATACAACCGACATAATTAATCAATCGTAGTGTTATTTATGAATACACTGGAAACACTACAGGCAATTAACCCATAGGAAAGACACTGACAACACTATCATGCTAGCCCTTATTATAATCAGGAATATCATTACTAAGACAATACGATAATGGCTTACATAAGTGTTTACTTTCCATACGGCCATCAATACAAGAACATGTATTATTTGGAATTTTTCTTCTAGTAAAATTACAATTACTACGATTAACAGAATCCAATTCAAACAACCAAAAGCAATTTACACGAAATCATGAAAACTAACAACTAGAAGTAGCACCGAAACTAAGTAGTGAAAATGAAATTTCTATTCAGGTGGCTATCAAATACATGATACCATATGATTACCAACATTAAACAATTGACAAGTGTTTCCATCAGAGCAGTAAATCTGGTTAACATCACAGCCTTCAAATGAAAGCGCTTTGTATTAATAGTTAATAAATAAATAATTGGAAGTCAGTTTCCTGAAATCAACGGCTCTTCAGGGTACTGAGAGACTGGCACAATAAAGGTTCACAAATTGGGATGTAAAAATGTCAATTCATAGCGAGAGAAAAGTCAGGAAAGTACGAGATCGCTTTCCAAGATGTTGTCATGCTATAAGCTGTCGTGTTGGCTCGATCTCTCGCACATTCCGTGAAATCAATAATCCTTTCTCGTGTGTTGCTATTCTTCGGTTGGGACTGCCCACTTATTCGGTTACTGACGTTTGCCTACTGACCACACCGCGTTGCTGTAAAACTTTTAATATATTTATACGGAAGCGTGGTGTTGATTGCCATTTTAAGTTGTCCTCGCTACCTGAGATTTGTCAGACAACAAACGATCCTCATGTCATGACTCTTTCGCCGATATGAATGCTTTAACAATGTTTTCTCATTCATCACAGCCTTTTACACATCATTCCATCTTGCTCGTTTGTCTATGACTCCTAGTTTTGCTCAATAACCATCGATATGAGGGAAAACGGTGCCTTTTGAAATATATATTTAGTGGAATGATTACAATGACCCATCAAGTCACTAGAATAAGAAAGTATTGCACTATCGCCCTCATGAATACTTTTCAAGCTGACTGTGTGAAGCACTCTTGAATAACACAACGTACCATTTTGGTCAATGTCATAATGAAGTATCGCAAACTATTGATATTAATGATCGCTCCGGGTTGATTAATGTTATAACCTTACGTATAACTGAAGCATTAATCTTGGATACTTCTCGTTGCCAGAATGTAGAAATCCTTGTTGCCAACAGAGATTTTGGTGAGTAACAGATGAAAACCACTGTTCTGCGCACAGAAGGGTAAGTAATTTGTTTTCAGCTTACTATGATGTCTTATACATGTGTATGTTTTCATGTGCCGTTTTTATAAAAATGCGAAAAATAATCGATTGTTCTATTAGATAACTAACTTGAAAAAGATGACCTATCAAAATGTGAACAGAAAGGGGATTACAGTCTTCTCTTTTTTTCGAAGTAAAGGCAATTTGTTGATTTACAGAAGTATTAGTCTGATATAATACTATACTTGCGTACAAATTTTCCACCGAAACCAATTAGTTGATTTCTAATTGGGGATCCTACTTCACTTACGGTTCATTGACTCTCCCGTTCCATCTTGTTCATCGGTCTAACTCATCAAGTTAAGTGAGGATTATTTATTCGAAGGTAGGACTGAATCATCATACTGTGAGGAGCAGACAACATTGTGAACAAATTATATATTTTTGCTGCGCACAAATGATTTCATTGTACTTTTTCTTAGCGAAATTGTAATAATCTTCATCTACCCTTAGTCGTTCATACAGTCTGTCATTTCCAATACAGTGTTATTTGACTATTCCGTGCATAAAACATATTGGATGATAATTTGAATGCTGCGTGCATTGAGGCAAATGTTATCGCTTGAAAATGCATTAAACGCAATCCACATCCACTTTGAACAGAAGAAAGAGAGAGCCCATCTGTAAAACGATTATGCTTTATGGTCTGGTTTACATGAGACAGCTGAAAGTTAAAATGTATTCATGCATAAAGTTTACTTATGTATGTGCATTGGGTAACTAAACAATCGAAAGATTTTAGGTATGGATTTGCTTTTATTCAGTTCATCCTCGACTGTGTCCTACTCCAAACATGTTTTTTATGAACTTTGATGAAAGCCACATGTACATGAAATTGTTGAATATGTTTGATATCATTTTCTGTTTGTCATCAGATAAGCTGTACAGTTTGTATCATTCTAGTTACAAGTTGTTTTGAACTAAACAGAATTTTCCGAATGTCTTTCGAGGTATTTCAAATAATCTTATACAATCACAGAAGAATGATAAGAGTCCCATTGGATTATTGATTTGAGAATAAAGTGTACAAAATGTTTTGAACTACATATGTGATGTCATCTGTTGGGTCCTTGAACCAAGGCTCTAAGAATCCATATAACACTGAAACATACTTTGACCTTTTGTCCAATTTGGTTAGTCAAGTGTAGGTTTAGGAAAGGAGAGTAAACATAGTCTTGAGATGTGTGTTGGTGATGTTCAATCTATATGAAAACGAAAATCGCCTACCACTTATTAGTAATCAAATACCGCTGGACAAGTCAATGATTTCTGTGATTGCAATTTGGAGAGAAGTCCTAGTCGAGGGGTCATCGATTGGAGTTAACTGGAGGATATACACTACCACCAGCTAACAACGGCTTCTGAGGTCGTTCAGGTACATCGGTGAGACCAACAAATAAGCAACAGTATGGCCAAAAATAGGACAGTGATTAACCTTTGAGAACGTTAATTCAATCGGCTAATCTTCCAGCATGTCTCATGACTCTGTAAACGAAGACATTAGAACAGGTGACGGGAAATCAGACCCAACGAAGTAAACGTCATCACTGATTGACCTAGGTGTTTGTAGAGTAATGATATTCAGTTGAGTAGGACAGTACAAACTAAAAGTAACCTAATGGCTATATTGATGTTGTTCTGCTATCAGGTACAACTGAACTGTTTGTCAACAGTCTGGGAACACTTTGAATTAGACTATTTATATTTAAACATAGGGCTTCTGTAAATTGGGTTATGTAAATCCTCATACTTTTGTCCGTAATCAATAACCGTTTTCATGGACTGTGTAACAAATAATCATAAGTATAAACTACTGAAAAAATGCTGTCATTGATGAACAGTGCAATGAATGTGGTGATTGGTTTCTTATTTTTATTATTATTATTATTTTAATTATTGAAAAAACTGGAGATATGTGTCTATTTGAAGGGTATATGAGTTGCCATCCAGGTTATATGTATGTAGGCTGACTGTGTCTGTAAATTTGGAGAATGCTATGTTATACACAGATCTAGAATTCACAAGTTCTCTGAATAGACATTTAATGATTTCCGAATGATATCGCCAACAAACTTAAAAAACCACCTGATTATGGATCATAACTATCATCGTTATTTTGTAACCACTCACTGATAACTGGTTGTCTTTAAAGCAACTAGATAAAATCTATTATCATGATAACGTTGAAAATGGCGGGCTAAAAAGATTTAGCCAATTAGAGACGAATATATTTATCCTATTATTTCTACAGTGATATAAGGTTTACCTTAAGATTTCGTTCGAGATTAGTTGACAAACAAAACTCATTTCTAGAATGTAGTATAAATTCTAGTAGGGAAATGCCTGCGTTACTAATCTGTCGTATGATGTGAAAGTCTATGACGTTGAATTGGCTGGTAATGAAATTTATCTCGATTTCTTTGGAGCCTTCAGTATAGTTGATCAATCCAACCTGTTACGAAATCTATGCAACCAACGCATCGGGTCATCCCTAGTCAAGCAAATAATAGAATTTTTACTGTATCAGCGTGACCGAATGGTGATCAGACTGATTCCGTAACAAAAATAGTTATGCACAGTAGGTCGCCTGGTGATTTTATGGGTTGTTGAATCAAAAGGTTTTGTTATTTTGTTATTTTGATTAATTCCCTTAACAAGAGATGCCTCTATCGATCTACAGCGAGCTCTAGGAACAGATTGGAGCTCATTGGCACAGTGCGTTTCGGACCTTAACCAATTATTCAACCATGTGAGCAACAAGTCATTCAAAATGGCTGTCACACTGTTGTTAGGTCAAAGTGACCACGGTAACATATCGAGAAGAGTTGTCGAGAGAATATTTCAGTTTGTATACTCTATGTGTAACCATGATACAGATGATGCCATTCTTTAGATAAGTACGAAACATTTTATACTGAGGATGTACTTCTTCTATATTCTCTTCCACAGTACGTTCTCACTCGAAACTAAATATACAAGCTAGTGTTATTTGTGGGATATAGTAAGGAAGCCATTAAACATACTTAGAAATAAGTCATTCTGAAAATAAAGGCTAGTGACAGTATGTTAAATCTCAATAAGGTATACACATCTAAATGTAGAAATAATCTTTTCTTGAATTACTAACATACTGATATATTCATGCCATACATTATCTGATTTAAGGGATTTTAACTCATTCCAGAGTTTCAACTTCGTAGGTTACAATATAGATAGTGTGGGTTGGAGTTGCCCATATTGAAACGATCGACAGAATCGTGTGGTCACAGTAGACTGCTCGATCGATATGACTGTAAGTTAGCTTGTGCTAACGTTTCCTGATCGGCCACCTGGTTTGCTTCCAGTGATGACAATAACCAGAATGTCGGTCTAAGAACTGTTTCATCTTCCGATAATGACAACTTTAAGTGTTGTTTACACATGAACAAGTATCTTTCCAATACAACACATCCCTATGATTTCATAGAACGGGGAGTTCGTCACAGTTTACACACTTTGTATTCATTGAACCGTACGCGGCATGCACACACAAAGAATCATATGTTGCAGTAGAAAATTTAACACAATTTAGAACAATTTTGGGATCAAGTAAGTTTCCAACAGATAAGCGAAAGTGTAAAGATGGAGATGAAATGTTCGCGAAAAATTGTGTTGAAAGCTCGCAAGCATTTACTGAAACTGCTCTTACTATACATGATGTAAGCTAATGTGCACCGTAGTCGTGCTCTTGAGCTTTAGTCAGACAATCACAATTTATTCCGTTGATTTACCTGCTGCGCTAGGCAATAACAATTATAGATCAATCAGACAATGAGTTAACGTCAGTCAGTATCAGTCACGAGAAGGTAATGAGGGATTGTAGCTGACTTCACTTGAACATCATTCAGAATAAAAACCAAAAGCTTTTCAGACGGATATATTTTAAGGTAATCACTGGAATCGAGTTTCACCGTTGTTAAAGTCCGTCAGTTGTGTTTATCTTTGCAACAGACGAAATTTACGTTTGGGTCATGCTTTCCTAAATCAACCCTGTTGACCACTGTGGTAATGACATTTGGTACGACTGAACTGTCATATGTAAACACTTGACATCATTAGCCTGTAAACAGTTATTAGATTTAGTCAAAACAGAGAGAACACATATATCGCGAGATGTTAACATTTCGATTTACTCTCATCAGTCGCCAACATAGAACTAGCAATTTCTATACAAACTGCGTATAGCAACAACAATTGAACGAACCAACCACATAGTTCTGACCTTCCACGTTCTAATAGTTCAATCAATTCCACGGCAATGAGATTGATTGCGTCAGCGCCTTCTGCGCACACAAAACTGGCCGATGTTGTTTGATGAGCATTGCCTCGCTAATTGCTAACAGTTTCGGGTTACGATTATGTAACAATATCTTGAACGATTTAACAGGGTCAACTAGGTGACCGGTTGCTAAAATGTGTTTGGCGATCGATGAAGCTGGGGCCTTCCAGCTTGTTACCGTCAATAGGTCGTTTTTTGATATTGCCGTTGATAACCACTTAGGAATGTGCTCAGTCATACGTTGATGCAAACGCCGATCTGTCCTGACTATGTAGACGTCATTGCAACTGCAATTGAACCGGCAGATTACGTGGGAGACAGTTATTAGATTGCCTGCTTGACTCCAGAGGAAACGCACTAGCTGTCTACTGATTCCCCATAAATAACCGTTTGACTAAAATTTCTTTCTAAGTTGAAACGGCTGAAATCGTTTAAATTTTGGAGTGCTATTTTAATTATCGGTAGTCCGTAGGGCAGCTCACATGGTAAGTGTCTGTATGATTCCGTAACCTGGCCATTTTTCACGAGTGGATAAAGCTGAGCATATGCGTGTGATAATTTAGCCGTGTCCAATAGGATGGTTAGTGGTGCGATAATCAACATGGTTGACTCATGAATTTACGGTAAGAGTTTTAATCCCGGATGTGGCAAGGATCTGCACTACTGGCGATCTGTAAAATAGGTCTAACTCGAAAACAGTGCTCTCTGTTCATACGGGTTGACTGAAAGTTTATTAATTGCAAAAGTGACTATCAAGGCTACGTGATGTTCAGTTTACACGGTGCTCATTAATTATATCGGCAGCAGAAGTTCACGTAGTAAACAGAGTTATTAACATGACGGCTCCTACCTCTCCTTATAGTTGATAGTACAAAACCGTCACATAAATTAAATATGACGTTTTATAGGGATAATAGTACATAAACATACTTTCATGTGCACAACCAGAGCAAAATAAAGTGCTCCCACATTCAGTATAAGTCAGAGATGAATTTTCCGCAGTACATTTGTGAACTTACGGTTAGCTAGTACAGAGTCCTTTCAGTCTGGCACGATTTGTCTATACACAAGGTTATTTCCTGAATGAAACTGACAAATAACTAGTGGCGATCTATAGCACAGAACACACTCCTGTCAGACTGAGTGGGGAGAAAATAGAGCGAATGAACGTTTTCGGAGATTCATTGAAATGACAATTAGAAACCTATGATTGCCATGTTGGTGTGGTCATTGTGACACAAACTCAGAAAAAGAAGGAAGAACAAACATTCCATAGAAGATGATTCGGTGTATCAACGGATATGTGAAGAAAGATTTGTTCTGATTAATTGGGCTTAAGCTGAATTTGGCATAGGCATTAAGAGAAGGTGAAGAATTAATCCATATTGATATGGAAAAACAATAAATCGAACGCACTCATGTGTTGTACATAGCACTCATACAAACAGTCAAAAATACATCTGAGCATACAAACATCTTATTGTCTTTGTACCAAGTAGATAGATAAACTTCGATTCAATGGTTATCGTATAAAACCTGTATGCAAACATAATAATCGGAAGAATTCCAGCTTGTTTTTTAAATGATTACTTAGGTGCAATTAAATCCGTTTGTCTAATATGATCAAACTAATTTATAAAAATCATAAGTTGATGACATCGTGATATTGGTTGTTCGTGTTGATGTAACTGTGTTAGAAATAGTCAAAAGAGTCCATAATTATGTCAGATCGACTACCGTGATGAACGTATCGTTATACTACAAGGCTATAAATCAATTAATGTATATACAACTTCAAATGGTTCTGGATGGTAAGTGAGTTGTCTCAAATAAATTGTTCGATTTGGTCAAATCAAAATGTTGTATATCCGAAAGATGAATATTTAGCAAGAGTGCTTACACAATAAGTAAGCTTTGACTTAACGACACTACCTGTTGAATACGTTAGTCAGCCAGTAAAAGTGAAAATAACAGCTTATAGTTTTAACTTGTGGAAGAATTAGAGAATAGGAAGATTCTGAGTAGAAAAATAAGTGCAGAATAAAAACACTACTCATAAGCGAAAGTGGTTGAGTTTTCACATATGACAATTCAGTCATGTCTAATGTGAGGTCAGTGGCACAGTAGTAAACATGGTTGCCTCATGAACAGCGTAATCGTGGTTCTAGTCTCGGCAGTGGCGATGATATGCACTATTGACGGGCTCTAATGAGAGCGAAACTCCAGTCTAGTGAGTCTTTTCGAAAGAGGCTAACTGGAAAGTTTATGAGAATGCGACAGCTGCGATCAACTGTGGATGATGTTCAATCTAGATAATAACAATCCCTCAGCATTTTGTAGCACGCAGTAAGATTTGAGGAAATTAAAAGTTGGCCAACATCTCACGAGAAACTGCTGCATTTTCAATCTGGCCGAGTGATTATACTAAGAACATAACGTTAATCTCCAGGAGTACGGGCAAAAATCGCAGAAGGACGGAACACCTGTTACTGGTGAACAAATGAGACTGTAAGAGCATAGCGCAAACGATGAGGTGTTTACTGAACAATGGAATGTCCAGTATAAAAACGTAGCTTCCACAATTGTTATGCGCTTAAAATTGTCAACTATTTCACAAACACAGTGACATTATTGGAATGTGGATGAGTTTCAGCCGAGAAATTGTGAAGATATACATTTTGCAAAAACGACATGAAGACATACGAACAGTTTGGTGCAACGCAATATTACAAGTCTTAAAGCGTGAGAGAACATGCGTATATGAAATTATCAAATTATCGACAGTACAGAACTCACCGTTGCTCGATACCTTGTCTGTGTGAGCCGGTGTAATATCCGCGCGATTTTATAGACAGTCTTTCGGGCTGTAGCTCCGCACGAACCTGAGTCCATTCACCTATCTTGTTGGGACTCATTCGAGTGTTCCACACGGCTATGGTAACAAAACGCTATCGCCAATTGGACGTATGTTTCTCTATAATCATGAACGGCCAAGCCACCACCCCGCACAGCTCGAATATGTGAGGGCGTGCATGCACGAGTAGCATGCGCTTGTCTTAATTGCTTGCGCGCATGTGTGTGTGCGTACGATTGTAGGGTGGGGAACGATGAACAATAACCCAAGTGCACCTGTATGTGTTCGCACGCGCGTTGCTATGATGCTGAGCGAAAGAGTAGATTTGTGGGGACGTTTTTTGCTTTCGTTAGGTGTCAGAACCAAACTCTGAACCACTTGACAATAGGCCATTAGGCTGCGACATTAAAAATGGTAACCTAAGTATATCCGAACACACGGGTATTTTCCAGAAAACCGATTCCACGAATGACTCAAGCAGAAGTCTAGGTGACAGTAAATAATAACTAAATTTCATTGTAGTAATTTAGTAAAACCTAATAAAAACTGAACCTGAATGTTTTTCCTTACCTATTGTCAAATAAACGATCTACTTTGAGAGTTTTCAAATCTTCAGGCTGAGATTATCGAACTGAGTGTCGAACTGGCAGCCTTTGCGCAGAGTTAAAACAGTTGAGACAGCACCAGTATGAAATGTAACGTGACCATTTCGGTCAAAAACACTTGATGCTCTCATGACTAGTTCACAGTGATAGCCACCTCAAAGTAGTGTTTAAGTGCGAGTTACTGAGTAGCCTAGGTAAATCAAGGGGCATCCTAATAGGCTATCAGTGACATCAAAGTGAACAAATGCAACGAAAAGTCACGGATTACGAGCAAGTTACGAAAATCAAAAAATCTGATTCACAGAAGGTGTTCACAATTATTCGGAATGAACAATATAATATTCCAAATTATCAGTGTCCAGAAGTAACGTTGTTGTGGAATTACCTTGGACTGCTAAAGCACGATAGAATTGTCACAATGTTTCTAGTACGACGAAGAAGAAAAATTGGGTAACCGGATCATGTAGTATCATCAACCGACTGCGCATACCGTGGGAAGATTAGATTGGTGCGCCCAAAATTTCGTATCGTGTTGCAAGGTCACTTTAGTCCGTTTGAACAACGTGCAAAGGTGATGCAAAAACGTTGCCGTACAAAAGGGAAGCAAAAGCGTTAGTGTGCAAAGCGGAAGTATCGTTAGTTAGAAAACTAAGAAAAACTTTATAACAATGGCAACCACCTCAAACTTACAAAATCTATTGCATTTAAATAAATATTGGTAACTAATCATAATTCTGGTTAGTATAAACTGACTGTCACTTACAATAAATCACAGCTATTGCATTCCAGAAGATTTTTCAGTAAGCCTCGCTTCGAAAGAAGTTCTTGTTAAATTTCGTCAGTAGTTCCTATCTTTGACAGTAATCCGAGTATTGGAATATTTTCTGCAACTACGACTTACACATAAATACCACTCCTGCATCATCGAATGGACTTGACAGCATAGTCATTGTGTCTCCACTTGAGTCGATCGGACAACTTGAGCACTACCCCCAAGCGAAGAATGTCGAACGCTTGCGTAGGATAATTTGGTCCACTGTAACGCTTGATTTATTCAGTTTTCTCCTTCAAATGGTCGTAGCCAGCGCAAATCGGTCATGAGGTGGGTTGTATCTAAGTCATGCTGTTGTAACTTCGCCTTAGCAGCCAGCCTATAGATAGTTCTATTGTAATTACCCTTAAGATGAAATACGGAAAACAAACTTATTTCCTATTTCGAGTTTCAACGTTCGTATAAGTAAGAATTTTTCCTATATAGCCAATTACCGTCATCTGTAGAATTAATCGATGTTCAGTTTTCATATGAACATATCAATTATCTGTTCTAGTTTCTCCAGAAGCATGCGTATGTCCATACTATAGCTTGAATCAATATTAGTGATGTTTCAACTTACATTTAACGTTTTTTGGGAGATATCGTTTCTATTGATGTCGATGGAGACGGATAGGTTTAGATAACGTTCAAAGAAGTCGAGTTGACAATAAAAACGAAAACTGATTGACAAACATGTTTTCTGACACTTTAGATCATACCCTCCTTCTCTGTAGAGTGTAGAATAGATACACACGTCGTGAACGGGGGTCATTTGGATAAAAATAATTATTTTGTTCAGAAACCGATTTTATGCTACTGTGACAAATTATAGGTGTGCTGTTAAGATATGTTTTGTTATATGATTTGATATTACCGGTATGTACCTAGAGTACACTCAGGGTTTGACGATAAGTAAGTGAAACATACAACAAAATTTCATAAGTTATCAGATTGAGATCACTTTGGTCATTACGTGGTCGGACTGCTGGATCTATCCTATTTTCTGCCTGGAAATGATATAGCCGACGATTTAAGATCGATATATGAAATGATAGAGATATTCATGGACCAAACTGATCTGTATCATCTATGTGCTGGTTCATGCCTCTTCATTAGTGTAGACAATTGTTTAATTGCTTCACGAATCAGAATGTCTAAGTAACCATACAGTGAAAATGAACCATGACTATGAGATGTGCATAGTAGAACGGGAAGAACTTGAAAATGGCGCTTATTGCTGGGACAAGAAGCATTCGGTCCAATGTTCCCTGTCAGTCGGATATGGATAGAACCGTGGCCTAACACAAACGAAGTTTGATTTGGTCATTCGTTCATGCCTATTGTGAAGTTATTGGCGTTGTGGTTAACATGCTAGTCTCACAAGCACAAGGGTCAGAGTGCGAACACTGATCCGGACAAGGATATGTACTACTGATGAGCTCTAATAAGAGCGAAACTCGAATCTAGTGCTTCCTTCCGAAATGGGCTATCCGAAATGCTTATCCGAATGCGAAGGCTGCGATCAAATGTGGATGTTATTCAGTTTAAAACAATCGAAGTTTTTTTAATCCTTTTGAAACATTGACCGTATACTACTTACAACAGACTAACTTTAATGTGCACATGGTTAAGTGAGTTTCGAGTATATTAAGTGAAAGTTTGGCTTTGAGCACTCTACTGGGTTTGTACATTTATCTGAACCGACAGTTCTGGAAGCTTGGAGAAACACAAAACTGATTGTGTGATGCAAGATGGCAGGTTAACATCATGAGTACAGCTGTGGTTTCCGTGTGTAAGTAATTTTTGTAGTCGATTAGTTTCCAGTTGGTTTACGACAACCACTATAATCTTTCTGATCGCATCACATCAGCACTTTTCTGGACGACAGGGTTTACTCTCATAATGTTTTGTTGCACAGTACCAGCCTCTGGGAGGAGACAAGATGGAACTAAACGATTTTAACTGACGGATTCTTGTTGATAGAACAATGTGGGTCAGCATGTGACGACTAATTTGTGGTTGCTGAGTACAATGCAACAAGAGCGAAGCAGATCAACTGAACACCATAATTATTTTTTATAGATTCCTTTTATTTGGACCAATCAGTAAATTGTTGAATAACTTTTTAAATCATGAAGAGTTTACTGACCTGTTGAAGTTTATATGAAAAATTCTCCTGACATACCAAGTTTTTCAACATGGAGTTGTAGATGAGCAATCAAACAATCACCAGCCAAACGAGCTATTGGGAAAAATGAAATCCATACGAAAACAGGTTGATTGAGATTTAGAAGAAGAATATGTTCCAAGTTATTCATGACGTCTCGCCCATTACACTCTGAGATTATTCGGGAAGCCTGATATCCAACTGCAGAAAGAACAATTGGGACTCAATTACAATGAATATTATATTAGAGGGGCAAGATAGTCGCATCCGTTAACACATATAAACAGTTTGGAGTCAAGATCCGCCAAATCGTTTGATAGATGAAATTGTTGTTAACCTTCATGGATACAAATCGTAAGATGTGCAGTTGTGAAATAGAAGGTTGATGCCAATTATAAAGTCGGGAGTTAAAAAACCTGTTGAGAACCTTACATAAAGACAGTGAGGAGATAACGAGGATAAGGATCGGCTATGTCTTTGAAAAAGAGAATTTGTAAAAACACGAGAAATAAACAGTACAGCCGAACTTCACACATATTTGTTATTGATCCGTTCTGATTTAAATCAGTCTTGTGATTTGTCAGTCGAAATACAGCTGGCTTTGTTAACAAACCGGGTTTCTCAAAGCTAAATTCGGATAGTAGACGAAGTGTTACACGGGGTTCGAAAGAAATACATTCTGGGGAAGATATCCGGAATCGTGCCCAACGGCTGATGTAATAGACGCCGTACAAGAGGTTAATGGCAGAAAAGTAAACAACACGAATGGAAATGCGTCCTTTACAAAATCGCCAAATGAGAGTTTGTTTATTGTTTATTATGGAATAGCTTTACATCCACAGTAGAGTTTAATGGATGCATTTCCATACGGCAATACGAGATATGTGGTTTATCGCCGTATCACATCGGCCTGCTTGAACTTATCTGGTCGATGCGTCTTCCAACAGGTCATTTTAACGAAATGGCAAATATTTGCAAGCATATTCATATCTCAATGTATTTTGGTTAGTTATCTACACAGAAAATTCATTTTTGTGAAAGCAGATAGGACCAAGAAACAAAGTATTAACTGTGGGATTTTTAATGGTTTGGGTTTTACGTAAACTAGTAACAGTAGATACAGACAGGTCACAAGGTCACAGAGTTGTCATAATTAACGATTAGTCAACATTAACAGAGTAGGCCCGTTCTGTTAATTTTCTCCTGTCGGATAAACCTTATCTGTATTCTGTAAACCATTAATTTGGCAATATTAATACACACTTTCCGTACAAATGCAAAGGTACACCTCTAAATTGGCAATGGGATTGTTCTGACACTTGCTTGTAGGAGGTAAACAACCTCGTATGTTTTCCCTTATTTATTTAAAACAGGATGATCTCTTTTCATTTTTCGCTCATAATCCTTTACCTGTCATGAAAAATACTGCATCAATAGTTCTTACTCATTATCAGATGTTATGAAACCTTGGAAAAAGAAGCGAGTAGCAACTGATGGAGAAAAATAGGAAGGATTGAGGCCCGTTACACTAGAACCAAAAGTCCGAAATTAAACATTCAGCGTTAATCAATTGTAACCTTCTATTGATTGATTACTGCGTTATTATAAGTACCACCTATTTCTTCAGTTGTATGTAGGAATGTTTTTTTTCCCGCTGTGCAACATTTAATCCAATTTGTCTTTGAAACCTTAGCTATTTCGTTTCCGTTTATTATCTGCAGAATAATTTGATATACTGAAAAAAAAAATCAAACTGGTCCCCATTCAATCCAACTGATCATAATATCTTTTTGTTTAACAGTTTGAAATATTGGGAATACTCTTCACTGATCAAGCATGCATACTATTCTTCGCTCTATTTGTTGGTCAACCTAATTATGTTGACATTTACCTGCTCGAGTTCATATTATATGTCACAATGTAAGTGTTAATTTGACATGAAGCCAACATTGTTCTGGGTGATAAAGTGACAAAAACCTATTCTAACTTTCTCGGGCTTAGTTTCCCTTATCACATAAACCAGCTCGTATGGGTAAGTTCTACTTAACTTGACTTCATACTGTGTTAACCAGAAATGACCTCTGATGATGTGCTGAACGATATTCTCATCAAGAAGAACATGCAAGAATGAGAAACATATTTACGAGTTGTTATTCCTTAATTTCTCGAGAATTCTTGACTAAAGAAATAAACACCCCCTAATCGGACAGGAATCACTGTTTAGATTTTAATACATACGCAATCCACATAGAAAGAGACAGTATTGACCGAATCTAGCTTGAGTATCCGTTGAACTGATTAATCTCACAATCTTAAATTCATCTTATGCTCACATAAAACAATGATAACAGCGTCGTTTTCACATTTGGACCAGAAAATAGAAGTCGACAAACATGTGTTTCGGGATATTCATTATCGGCTAATTGAGGTTCTAGAAACAAGTGAAAAATTAAAAACGATAAGAAACCCCTTGAAGCGCTCTTATTCAACACCAAAGTGGTTTGTACAGTTTGTCAAATTTAACACAATATGAATAGAATTTGTATTGATAGGTAAGTTGATAGAGGTCGTGGTAGTCAAAAGGATTCAACATAACACAACATGATGTAATCGTACGGCGTTCGGTCATTTGAACAGAAAAGATGCAGTCCTGTACCCTTCGAAGTGTAGAGTTATTCGACTTGAAAATGAAAGTATTGTCAAAAATGGCTTGTTGTTTGTTTTGTCATTAGTGGACAATTACGGACGTTTGTGTAAATGATATCCCAACCTGATACATGGCATTGACTTAGGAATTTGTTGATCTTTTTTCGGAGTTTCCAAAAATAACTAGGGATGTAGTTATAAAGTTGCAAATAATTTTGGTTTCAGACATAAATGCGTATTGTAAGAAGACCCGGGGTAACTCACCATTTCGATGATAAAATAATCAAATCACTGCCTCCAACCTGGTTGCAACGTTTGTCAATGCGTTCCATACCTCGAATGCTAAATTCGTCTACCCATCTAGAAAGAGTTGTGTTAATTTCGTTTTTTTTCACATTTACCCGGACTAATCTTCATCCAGCAGTTTTTCTATCTCATCCCTTCTGCAGTTTGTCAAATACCTCTCCAGGTAATGGCTAACTTTATGCGCGTACGGTCGATTTGCGTCGGAACTCTTCTTCCGATCAAGGTGAACAGGTTTATTACCCAAATATTCTCTGCAATGCATCGTATGCTCCACCCTCAACTTGGTCTCGTGTCCGACACGCTTCGATCTACGTTATGTTGAATGCTTTCCGGACGAAACAGCATCTAACTCGATGAGGTACAATGGCCCTGTGGGTGAATAGGAGAATATGCAAATGAAGTTGGCCAACGAATGACAGCAGGAATGAGAAGCAAGTTAGAGTTGTAGGTCGTAATAACGTAGACCGAATAGGACAGAAACGCGGATGGGCGAACGAACGAGACAAGTAAGTCGAAACACTATTATATAGGTGCCATTAATGGGGCTTTCGTCATTCGATCGTTAAATAGTAGTGAAAAGCCGTTAACTATACGACAGTGAGAACAGAACATAACGGCACTATGCATGTTTTATCGTTTTTGTTTTGACTTCAAGTTAAAATTAGTCATGTCAGAAAGGCAGTTGTAATTTACTTACTAAACCTTTCAGTTTTTAAAGCTTAAGTTTTAAAAAATGGACAGCATATATGGCAGTGTGAAGATCACGTGATTCATTTGTGCTGGGAACATGTGTTGGTTTTCATTCGACTTGCCCATTCATATGCTTGTGAAGTGGTTGATCATATGGCGATCTTTAGTGAACGAAGACATTAAGCCTATCGTTAATTGCTGGTTGCATCATCTATATGCCATTTATTGAATTTACTATGAATCGATTAATCTTTTCTCAATCGGCCCCACAATGACCTTCATTAATTCGTCTGACGCAAAATTATCTCACCCAACTTCACTGATTGACAAAGACCACTTCATTCTGCTATCGATTGTAATGTAGAAAGCAGAAGGATGGGTTATGATTTCATTCCGAGAAGTTGAACAGGGAAGTATGCTACTGAAAATTCTAGCACAAACTATTCAATGAAAACATGACCAGAACAGTGTGGGGCTTTTCATAGGTGTGCAACATACTAACAAGATAATTAGCCCAGATGAGGTTAACCACATATTGTGGCGAGAAGGTGTCCAATAAAGCACAACCCAACACGCTAGTTCACATGCTACGCTCGGGCTCGCGTTTATGAGTCAGAATTCTAGTCCACAACACCCCGAGTTTGCCGCTCACGCGTCGTGTGCAATTCTGCGTGGTTTATGTGGGTGATCGGTGCCTTCTATCCCGGGGGTTTTCCGCCTGCCAATCTTTGTCCGTTGGTCCGATTCCGTTGAGCGATGGCTCGTCCAGTCGCTCGTGTTGTCCGCCATCTATCCACCGTGGGCTTTGACCGTATTCCACGACCGTGTCGAGATATTCCCCCGAGTGTTGGAATAATCGAGCCTCCGATTTGGTTGTCCATCCCATTTTGCGCGTCGTATCTCGCCCGTTGGTCCGATCCGATCGAGCGATGACTCATTCGATTGCCCCTGTTGTTCGCCCTCCGATCGTTGAAGGTTTGTGGACGTGCCTTCCCCCCGCGTTGAGGCATTCCGCAGAGTGTTTGAATACAGGCCTCTCCGGCCTGACAATCCACCACAATATGTGTTACCATGTACTGGAACAAACCACTGACTTATCGGACTAAATACACAGTAATATCTTTGTCGCCGAACAACGCCCGACCGTATTCAAACCTTCATTAATTCAGATCACACAGATGCACAATTTAATTAGCATAGATTTATCTAAAGAGGTCAATTCCAGAAGTGTGCAATGCGACCTGACCGACCAACAACTATCGAAAGCTCGATGAGGAGAATGTCTCCTACATACTCTGTTCCATTAAACTGAACAAAAATAGGTGGGTGGGTTGTTGAGCTGGTATACAATTTAGGCAAACCGCATGACATCAGCCCTCGAATGCTGTTTATGCGCCTGCGACTCGGTCGAGGTAAGCGTGCCACATTTGTTAGTTTATGGCTCAACTATGTGTCACACTGATGATATAAAGGATCAGTTCTATGATCAGCTGTCCGCCACAATCTGGTCGGTGCCGGTGACTGATGGACTGTTTGTTTTGGGTGACTTGAACGCTCGAGTCGGGTGCGACTCGGTAGCTTGGTCGGGAGTCCTCGGATACTACGGCATAGGTTCAGTCAGGGAGAACGGTGTTTGTTTGCTTCGCTTGTGTGCTACTCACGAGCTGGCTATCAGGAACACCCGATTCCAGCTGGATGCGAGCGATATCAC